>VKHC01000288.1:0-13745 GCA_015143735.1 Synura sp. LO234KE | reverse complement strand
CGTAGTTTTTCTGGTTGGGGCTTTGCATTTCATGCTTTTCTTCCTTCTGACTATGTAATTAACTATTGATTTTCGGCGGACTATAGCCACCGCTATAGCGGCACCGCCGCTGACAGCGGTTCTCTTTCGTACGTACGTACGTACCTACACCGGCTATAGCTACCGATATAGCGGATGGGGATTTATTACACGGATGTAGTACCACCACCGCGCCTTTGGAGTTAGTCGCTATGTACCCATACATTGATGCACCATTATTCGCTAGATGAAGGTATTCAAGTCATTATCTTGATGAGAATCCCCACTTTCATTGTTAAGAAATTCAAAGGAATATGAATACTAATAGATCAGCTACTGTGGTGCTCACACCAAGGCAGGACAGCAATATAGAGGATTCGAGGTTGCTAGGCAGTATTATAGACCAGTTGCTGGTGCTGTGAATTACCATCATGGCGTTGACCATCGCATGCAATTAACAACATAGAGTGCTGGAAGTGAATTCGCGGCTAAGAGTGACCACCGTAAGAAATGGCTCGTGCATCTTAGTCGCGGTCTAGAGTGAGGATCGTAAGAAAAATAGACCAGGAACTTAAATTCCTCGCCAATTGGGGACCGAAAAATTGGATGACTGTCGACTAAATTCTACTACGTGATTTGTAAGAACTATTACATGGAAGTGACGCCTGCATAAACTACTTGTCTAATATGGCAAATCATCAAGTGCACAAGGTGGTGCTTTTCTAGGCTTTGTACATCAAACAATAAGAGTCCGATAAGGGTAACAACAGACTTTGATTGCAAAAGATAAACTTGGCAGGCTGTTACTCCAGACAAATCTTATAAGAAATGGACTGTTGGCGGCTATAATCGAGATAACCAGGTCAGGTTTCACGCTGGAAATTCTCAGATCCCTACTACTAATTGTCATGCCAAAGTGTGTACTAGTTCGTGACACGTCGAATTGTCTGTAAGCTATGCCGTTGTTGTTGGTTAGGCGGAACGTTGTGCTGTTGCTATTTAACCATGAAATTCAAAATTTCTTGACTAAATGATACTAGAGTAGCTAGGGCGCTATATAGTCATCGTTTTAGCCAACTTTTGAGCTCGCGCCTTCCGTGCGGTGCGTGCTACTATCAGCAAGGAGTTTTGATGGAGCTGTAGCAAGCGTTCTAAATAAGCAAGTATTGCGCGCAGCTAAAATAATTCTTGGTCATTGCCCACAGCAATAACCATGAAGTCACGCCAACACATAATACCACAAGCATATAATCATAGAGAGCGGCGTATGAAATTTTCTAACAAAGAGTTCTATAGTGGATATCCACGCCTAAAGTTTCTTTGTCAATTCAAAATGGCAAATACAGAGTACATACTTTTCAATTGTTAAATAGAATAGATAATACAAAAGCTTACTATTCAAGATGTAATATTTCAGATCCATATCGAGATATCTCTATTCGCATCATATCTGGTCGTTGTGGAAAACGCTATATTGGTTCCCTTGAACTTGTATGTTGGTGATATTCAATGCGCACTGATTCCTGACTTAGAAAAAATTCTTTTAATACTCAGTAGCCGATAAGATTAAGCACCTGTTTACCAATTCTCTAAGAAAATTCGACGCCAGCCGCGTATGTAATTGCAGGTTGGATAAATCACATTTAAGAACTATAACAAGATACCTGGACAACATTTTGAATCGTAGCTAGAAAACTATGGGATAATTGACTTGATACTTCAAAATCTAAATAGCTTGATGGTGACCGCGCGTATTCACATCCAGTTCACTATGGAAAATGAGTAGCCAGCGATTCCTACTTTGATGTCATAATAATCTAAACACAAATTTAATAAATGATATTTCTGTATAGATTCTTATTAATTCAAATGCCAAATCAAATATATTCACGTCTGTCGATTTACAGCACGTATTCTCATGCATGTAGTTTAGCTATAGACTGGATAAAATACCCTTATTGCTTAAAAATTTAAAAGCAATCAAGCAGAACGGTGTAATAATATTCGTTAGCTTCCAATTAGAGTTCGTCCAATTGGACACATAGAAAATAAAGAAGTTACAAAAAGCCTCGACTTATGTCGAATAATTGTTGAATAACGTTAATACCACCAACGGAAATCATGGGGCGGAAATTAGCGCAATCGCTCCTTAATCATTCAGTCACGACTTCCACAAAATATTAAAATCTTATTGGGATAATTACGGAGTATAATGAAAACATGGATAAATCACATCCGTAGTTAACCCAATTTTATTAACCATACCGAATTATCCATGGATAATTACGGTACCGTGGATAACCCTGCGTGGATAACCACGGTTTTCTGTGCGCTGATGGAACTAGTTGCTTGAAAATTCTCCAACTTACCGCTAAATGGAAGCTATATTACAGGGTTTATAAAATGGTAAGAGTCTATCTGTGGTTCTCTTTTTTCTTTAATGTAACGAAAATATTCTAATTGCGGGCTAATTTTCGAATAAAGTGCAAGGTGTTTTAAACGAGAGTAGTCTCTTTACGGTTCAATAGAATATTGAGCTAATCTTTTATGGAGAGCGTCGACATAATTTAGTAGAGTTCTTATTGAGAGCTATAGTTACAGTCAATCTCGTAACATTCTTTGGAATAAACATTTTAGTACACGACTAATGCAAGTCTACAAAAGTTGAGAGTCCCCCATGGCCTAACTTGCAAATTTTGACAGGAAATTCCACCTCCGGGTATTGCTAGTGCGCAACAAAATGCATTGTGCGTACCCCATTCTCTTTGATCCTGGGCGAGGCCCTGGTGAATCTTGGAGTGTTGTGATAGCGCAGGAAATGCCAAAAAATCAAGCAGCAATTGCAAGTACGTCAGAGTGTGAGGGACAAAAAATTTAAATATGATTTATCGTGAAAATGAGCCATAGGTGAAGAAGATTCCAATACAACATTTCGCCCGACGCAATTCTCCTTACCGCACATTGAGGCAGTACTACCACTATCATCCACAGCGCACGGGCAAGGGCCTCTCTGCGATGCTTGCATCCTTCTGGTTCGTTGATTGTGCTAGGGGGCCGAAGGATTGTGTGACAACATCAGTTTCCAAGACGTAAGACGTCCTCGAATATGAAACTAATGTTGTATAAACATAAAATCAACTATCGGCTTATAAAAGTCTTAATCGATTGTAGCAAGAACTCAGATGTTCTTGTGCTGCTCGCAACTTAGCTTATCAATTAAACTAGAATCTACTCGCCTCTAAATTTCACTCAAGTTAAAATAACAAAAGACAAGGCTTGCAATAGTATGAAGTAACACGTGCGCCCGACAAGTCCAAATGACCGTTGACATAATCGCAAAACTCAAAATTTGATCGGACTCGACCAAGAGCAATCTCTCCACACACAAGATGAATTGGAACAAAATCTATTGTACACGTGATTTTAGTCACATCAAAAATAAAGAGTGTTGACAATTGGGATTGCAGGAAAGGTAAGTCTTTCAATATTAATAATGCGCGAGTTGAAGTTTACTCAGAGGCTTCACAGAAAATTCAAAGTGTCTTGTGGCGCAAAATTGTAACCAAAGACGATTGCGAGGAAAATTCAAGTTTTAGCAACACGTCTTGAAAAAAACATGAAGTTATGTATTGCTTTAGACCCTCTCTTCATATTTTCATTGATTTTTCATATACTTCTCGCAGAAAGAAGTTTTTCCACGACGGGTGGAAATGCATGAAAAGCCAGTTCAGCACATCAAGACAGTCAAATGTATGTGGAAACGTGGATAAAACGATGGAATGCGCCATGAATGCTATGTGTTTAATTTGTTTACGTGTATGATTATATTGCGTCGAACTGAATATAAGTATTTTACGTCTAAAATCTTCTAGACAGCTTATATCAGGTAAGAGTATAAGAGGTGCCGAAATGGTACGAAAGGAAGAAGCTAGGAGCTACCAGGTAGTTAATATAGATATGAGCATAAGTAGATATAGTTAGAATATAGTTAGAAAAGCTAAGTAAAAGCAAAATAAAGCTAAAAGTGCGCAAGTGAAAGCAATGGTATCGACCGGTACGGCGACACCCACAGTGCGAAGTATAAATACTAACTAGGTAAAAACGGAGCTACAGGATAAAAATACAAGAATAAACGTTTGGCACTATTAGGCAAGTTACCCCGTAGATTACGAATAGGTCTACCAATATATGTAGTAGGTTTTATCAGTATTGACATAGAATAGTGTAGGTAGAATTAATGGTCGAATAGGAAAACTCAACTACGCGTCAAACGGCGTATTAATGGACAGACGGTAAGTTCACTGCTACGTAAAAAAATGTCCAAGGAAGGAGCGTCTTGTCCCTTCTGGGGATGCAGCCGGACAGTGTTTCAGGTACAGTCGACAGAGTGAACAATTTCGTCGGTCCCATATACTGGAGAGGTCAGAGCGTCCCGAGGAGCTTTCCTCAAGAAAAAATTGTTCCAGCCAGCATGAGCCTCGCGTCAGTGACTACAGGTTGAGATGCCGTGGCTGTGCTATGGAGAATACTTCCTCGGTAAATACAGGAATTTATTGGAACTAGTGAAGGAGAGGGGCAGCGGGGCAGAGTCTTATATTTAGCCGAAAGAAAGGACGCGAGTCTGGTGTTACACTGGCATGTTTACTGGAACCATTAACCTGCAAGAGTAGGCTGCACTGCCATCCTTCTTGCGCGCAAAAGGCTTCCCCCGAACAAGGCCTCGCTACCTTTCAAATTGATGGGACATACGACAGAATGCATCGATTTATTTGCACGTAGGTGATCCTCACTCTCCACGAGCTCACGTAGTGGGAATGTCCACGAAACTGTGTCCGAAATCGCCCGGGGATACGTTTGAAGACTTTTTCCTAAACACCTCTTGGTGGCTGGAAGCTAAGTATATCTTTTGAAAAAAAACTCTTGGTGGCTGGAAGGTGCACTCTAGGAATAAGGGGTATTCTAAACAGGGCTGAAATCAGCGGTGGGAGTCCGGCCATTTCTCTTCCAATGCAGTGGAATTACCTATTTGTGGGGAAAAATACACTTCTGAACAGAAATAAAACTATGAGTTTCTTATCAAGTATTCTCCAGTAAAAGTGTTTCCTTTTTCGATATCGCCCAACGATTCAGGGTGAAGTAAAATATCAAACCTTGATTAGGAGTACCGCGTTGAACTTGCGCTACGGAGTATGAGAGGTTGAGAAGTTAGGTATCGAGATGCTTTTATCCATGCACTTTTGCAAAAAGACAATATTTGCTCAAGATCTCTGACTAATTGCGTTCAATTGCTTTACAAAATTTCACGTTTGAAGTTTGTGATGCACGTGAGCAGTGCTGATTTTGCTGGTCACGGTACCCTTGAATTGAGAGGGCGAATTTGAATTAAATTTTCGATGACGTGAGCTATCGCCGACACAACTTTGTCGCTCTCCTTATTAAGAAATTTTAGAGTCCTCAGAACTGTTTCAAATAGCTGATTCCGTTAGAGTCGGTAACTTGTGCTCCTCATTATTGGACACGAAGATGTGCAGGTTTATTTTTGGACCCACAAGGCATTCAAGTCATCTAAATCGCGCAAATCAAGAAACGGATTGTTCCCGTTGGAGATAAGCCTGCAACTTCTCGACCGTGCATAGTAACCTCGGAGGGTTTTGTCTGGAGCTTAAGGTCATATTGGTCAGAAAATTAGATGTTAGTTACATCCAAAATATTGGTGATGTGGTGCCAGATCCCTGGACTCTGGCAGCTAGAAACTGTATCAAATCTCCTCCTGCTTTACGAGACTAGGTCATTAACCGGAGAGATAAACTTTCCGGATTGCATTTTGGGAAATATCGGGCGATATCACATACACTTTTGAAGGCAGTGATGGTAATGACCTCAAAACAACCATTTTCCAAAGTACGAAGCAAAACGTGTCAAAATCCGAGCAAAAATATATTATGTGGTTGGTGCAAAATTTGCCACACGATTTCGAAACACCACCTCATTCATTTACCGGTAGCTAGTATAGAGGATAATCCATGAATCTGGATATGAAACCATTTACTACCCAGCAGCCAAGAAAGTTACGAAAATCATTTCGGATGACTGATTCGGAATGTTGTTTTGGGTTGGACGTTCACCAAAACAAAGTTTTACTGATCTGGGACTATTGATACAGTACCGTTACTGAGTATAAAAGTGTTTCTGATGATTACTCAGATTTACTAAGAATTGATATCCGGCTCCATTTCCCCAATATCGTATTCAAAACACCCAAGTCCACGACCCACGGAACCTCTTTCTACCACTGCCAAAAAAAATGTTTTTTCATTTATTACTCAGAGAATTTGGATGAACCAGATGGAGAGAGGCGTCACTGAGACTTTACTAAACTAAGTGAATCTTTTCCCTTTATGAGCAAGTCCCTTGCCCGAGTACGGGCAGGGGGAGAAGGCCGGCACCGAATTGCAATCAAAGTTTCCCCGGAAGATTATTTCGCGCGACGAAATCCCAACGATCATCGAAAGAATACCCAAACCATTTAAGAGAGAGGAGCGAACAGCCAGACTTTCAATAGTACACTCACAGGGTGATATCTAAAGCAACTACAAGCAGTCTTGCGAACCTTTTTGATTCTAAGAAGGATGGAGCGACGCCACCTTGTTCAGCTAGTGACAAGCGCGCGACCCTACCAAGAAAACAGCACTCGTATGGGAACACCACTTGGGAGTGGTCACCTTGTCGTCTATTCAAGGAGGACGAAGGCAATTCATCGCACTAACAAGAAGTCCAGTGTAGATTACTGTCTTCCACTTATTGCGCAGATCCGGTGAAATGGAGGGGAAGGGACTCCGCACCAAATCCGATGAAGAATTATCAGGTGGTCTGTCCGGACATGCATAAGAAGAAGAGCAACCGGACATAAGCGAACTGCTCAATTCTTGGTTGCAGTTCGTGGAGAGAAAAGCAGAGGTCGTGAAGATACTCAACTCCGTGTATATAAATGCCTTTGTCATTTTTTCTTGATAAGTTCAAAAATGTTGGGATAGGATTATTCGACCGACCCCTGAGATGTTGATATATTTAATAATGTGCTCAAGCAAAGTGCCTTTGTCAAGAAGATAAGTGCGCGTGTCCACAATAGTTGACGACGGGCCTCTAATTTTTGCAATCCACCCCAGAGGTTTGAGGTGGGTTTTTGAAATAGAAAACGATTATGCAACAGGATGGAGTCTAGGAACACGGTCCTTTTCGCACAAGATCAAAATGGAGAGGAGGCGAGGATGTAAAATTAAAGTCGACTGTAAAGATCGTTCGCAGGGTACAAAAGGGTTGAATTGAATGACCAGAGCGGGCTTGGACTCGTGCTCGCTATTAATAACTGACCCCTCTCATTGAATAGAATAGTGATGCCGAGGCCCAGAAATAGTTAATGTGGTCAGTGATTCTTGCAATCTAAATGTGACTGAGAAACTGAAATTTGGTCCATGACTGGGTTGACTGCTTTATTTTTCTAAGGTTTGTAAAGAAATTGTTTAAGCTGAAGTGCAAGTTAAATATTAGTCTTGAATGACCTAATGGTTGGAGTCAATGTCCCTGAGTGTATTGTCAGTTGTTGTGGTTTTGATTACTTGTACAGATTTGGAGATATCTTTGCAAGGTTTTTTAAACGTCTGGCTTTATGGCGCTGAACCACCAAAGTCTTTCTGGTACTGTGCTTTATCCAGAACGAATATTTTCGTCGCGAAACTTAAATTTATTTCAGGAAAATCTTGGACATAATGTGGATAGAAGTCTATCCACACGCGATAAGCAGTCTTTTTTAATTCGAAGGGCCTTAGTTTTGGTTCTATGTCATAAAAAGCTATTATTAAGCCTTTTAGTATATCTGAAGTATTGCTGGCACTTAGTAATCTATGCACTAGTGCTTGCGGCGTCGGTGCGTCGACAAGTTTCACATCCCTGGTCGGCCGGCGGTGGTACACCTGAGTGAAGAACTACAACTAGTACCATTTTAGCCTTAATACTCCTCACAGACCTAGATAGGTTATTCATGCACTAAGTTAGTTTAGATGCTACTATATTGGCTTAGTTTGAACGTTCTATGCGTGCTCTGAAACACTAGTCAACGAGTTCAGCATATCACGGTAGTGAGAACAAGGCCAAACAAAGACATTGCTTAATTTATTGAACATTTATAATAACTATAATTTAAACGTAGGCATGACGCACTCAAGCAATTAAATACATCTTTCGAGATAATTAAACATTTCCGTCGACTATGGTTTTACTGTAAAAACAACAACAACAATTACCTGATCACTGACCTGCTATATTTGCGCTCAGTGTATCTGAAAACATCAAAAGTGCACTTTATAACAAATTATTTAGTAATTGTTTACATAATACCTGTCCAAAACCGATGCATCAAGATTATGCCGGATTTAAGCCAATGGAAGCGCACTCAGTCCCCCTTCTTTACTCCTTCCACGAGACTTATTATTTACAGGCCAAAGAGATCGGTTTCATTGCAGTTTGCACATCTTTTCCAATATTTTTGGAAACGCGGGATGAGGGGAGCGACAATCCGACCGAATTCTTGTTGATGTCTTTCTCAATTATGACTATGTAAGTCACCAAAAATAGCCAATTGACAAAAAACTATTCTTTCTGATGCAAACCAGTCAGCGCGTATCGCCGTTTGCGAGCTACCACTTGCTATACTACGCCGGTAATGGTGACCACAGCGACACTACTACAAGGTTGGTAGCGGGCTGATATCTCCCACTTTCGGGTATAGATTTGCATCGGCATCAGCGTGCCCATTTCTGCCCTTTTGGTATCATGGTCGATACTACACTCTCATGTTTCCAAGAATATATTTCTTGAATTCTCATAGAGAAACGAATATCAACAAGCAAACTTAAAAAATAAAACGAATATTGAACAGCGAGAACGAAAGAGACGACGCCGCCACAAAACCGAATATCATGCAAGTACATTTATGTGCTACGGCCGGTGCAAGTGATATGACATGGACACCAAGAAGGGAGGAAAAGAAGAGATGAATTCGCCGAGACGTCGACGTACAAAGCTCCGTGCACCTCCCTAACAATAACCCGGCCGATCTCTTCAGTCATCAAATGTTCCTTCCATCGCACTCGTATACGCGTCCTGGTCGAATTCCTCGAGATCGTAAGGATCCTCCTCCCCCACCTCACCGTAACGGTAATCGGAGGCCGTTCTCGGGTCGTTCTGTGATATGGCAAGGTCACATCCCAGCCAACAATGAACGAAGTTTAAGTACACAATCGCATTCAGTGGACGTGGGAAGAAACGGCGGGTGGGGGCCGCCAATCCTCTTCCCTACTCACCGGGTTGTCTAGCAATGGAGCGACGGTCTTCAGTTTCCTATCGTGAGCCCAGTCAGGGAGAGAGGTAACGCATGAAGGAGAAAACCAGTTATGTGTAAGGCCGGTGCTGTGTGTGCGTCTCGTCGCTTCTAGAAAGGTGTAAGACGTAGAAACTCATATCCCGTGAATAGAGCTACACAGTAGTAGCAGTCGAGGGCGCTGACCACTAACGTTCCAATTTTACGGACGGACGGACGGACGGACCGGTGGTGTGGGCCGTACCTGGTCGGGCTCCTGCTCCGGACAGGCTGCTGCTGCATCTCCGGGCCTTCCCTCCGCTTCACCGCAAGTTGCAATCTGTCATACAAGAGTTGATACTTGAATGATTTCAAGGATGGTAGCACTCTGTCCGCCGCTCTCATGGCTGAGGGGTCCTGGGAGTAGCCTGAGAGTAGAGGCGACAGAGAACACGCGGGGAAGGGCCGTCAGTCATTCGTGCCTCGTTTAACACATAAGATTATTGAATATCGGAACAAAATTGCTGACAGTGAATAGACATATTCGAAACCTAAACCTAGCCTGTGCTAAAATGTGGACTTGGTGTTTATACCGCGTATTCCGAAGATATTTAACCCCATTCGCTTGGCCTGTGCGATGCAGCGGCGGTTGCGGTCGAATAGAACCGTGAGAAAGGAAGGGCGTCGCATTATTCCGCAGCACTTCGTGTAGATAGACGACTTTCCTAATATTCCTAGCTGCTGATGAGGGTCGATTTTGTTGAAATCGCTGGCAGCAGGTTGTTCCATACAGATAAGTCTAGTAGGGTCCACGCGACCTTGCAAGACGGTGGATATGCCTGATAGAACAATTGCTTTGACTGCTATATCTCGAGGGAGGGATGTAGTGATACATAGCTCATCTTGGTTTTTGATTATTTCTTGCAATATTTCAATGGCTCCTGCTTGGGCTGTAACTTTTCTAGAATATGTTAACAGCACAGTTTCGAAAATTTCGGTAAAGCGCGACTGCACTTGATGAGGAGCCAATTTTGACGATCTCAGACCAAGAACCAATACGAATTGCTTCACCGGGCACCCTATCACGTCCAAGACAACTCCTTTTTGTTGTATAGGCAAACCGAGTTCATAGCAAAGCAGTTCATACGACTTCAAATAAACTTCCTCCAAGTGAACTAAAACGGTCTCTAAGGATATGATTATCCCTATATGATAAAATTGCGCACCAGTAGAATAAATTCATACTACTATTGAAATATATAAAATATTACCAGCGTATCCCTTAGATTTGCTCTGCAAAATGTAATCAATTTCTTGCTTGGACGGTTCAAAATACCTATCTATTTCATTGATTGAGCTGTTAGATGATACTATTCTGTTCTCAACCGCTGATGGTATATATTTTCTTGAATTTTCTATCACCTTGCGATATATTTGGTTGTTCATGAACAACGAACTGCGTTCGACTCGACTCGTTAATAGGCGCATAGTAGAGAGCTCTTTGTTAACGAAACAAAAAGTACCCTCAACTATAAGGAGGGCTGCATATATTATAAGTCTAGTAAAATGCATAATTCAAATATGATTTTGTTCTGGAATTGATAAAAACTAGTCAAAACAAAGGATCATCGAGGAACGAAAACTTACTCAGACTTTCACCCCAATTTTTTAAACAATTGTATTTTCCCGTCTGGTGCTTGACCTTTATTGTTGGAGTTTAACCACGGAAATGGTGGTAGTCAAACGTACAGTCATCGCATTTATATTCATGCTGAAAATTGATTTAACTTACTCCGAGGGTGATTCGCTATCAGAGAGGGCAGTGCGAACTTACGAAAAAATTATCCCTTGCTTGAAAAACAACAAAATGGTTCATGATTTCAATGCAAGCTCCTTCAAATTTCCGGATGATGCGGAAGCTCATTACAAAGAGCTCTTGGAAAAGACTATTCCACACCGGGAAGTGCCAGTCCATGATTGGGCTTCATTTCATGGTCCTTGGATTGAAAATCATTTTATTCAACATTTCATGAGTAAACCGTTGTCTTATTTCAACGGTTTGATACCATTGTTTGTGCAATGGGTAGATATCCACGTGTACGAATTCACCTCTGAACATAAGAATAAATCCATTCCCGATCACAGGGTTCTACATAATGAATTCTCGAGCTTACTTCGAAAAGACGTCTTATACGTGGCCATAACCCAAGATGACCAAGGTATATATAAATTGTCTCAGTTACGGCCAAATATCCTAGTTTTCTCCGCCGGTGGCTGCGGACATATTGCCATCCCTTTGATTAAAGACGAACTCCCAGCAGTCCCACCTCCCGAAAAGTTTGAAATAACTTTTGGATTCTTTGGAAATCTCCGCCAGAGAACATCTAGGGGAAGTATTATGTCGGAAGTAAAGCAAAAGCTCGCCACCGCACGCATTCATCATATATTTGCCCAAAGCAATCATTGGAAGGAAGACATCGCGAACACTAAATTCAATTTAGCTCCGCGAGGCTTCGGACGCACAAGTTACCGCTTGGCGGAAATTATTCAAATTGGAAGAATACCTATATATCTGTACAACGACGTTCCTTGGTTCCCCTACAAAGGGTCCAACGCAAGCGTGGACGCATTAGGTTTCGTGGGCAAGCTCGGAAACCTTGGTAGTTTGATAGACGAAATTATGAACATAACAGAGGATACTTTCCAATATAAGTCCGGTTTGGTTCGTGAGCACAGGGACCTCTACACTTACGCTGGAGTGATTCGGCAACTGGAATTCTTCTTTGAGAATGATTTGGGAGATGGCAGTGGGCCGAGGAGCCTGTTTGTTTGTGAAGATTTCCCAGCTACCGATAAGCGGCTGTAGCTACATTTCGGTATGATTCAATAGTCTTGTCATACGAAATAGTAAGTTGCCGCCGTAGTCTTTTCCCCATCGATCCCTTCGCAAATTCGAGGACTGCACTTTATCTTATTGCTACGAACATATCACAAACATTCCGATGCTTTTTTCCTGTTGATTATTCTGTCATTTTTTATTTCCGCCTCATCACCTTGCTAACTGCCGAGCAGTATATCCATGGTACGCGGCACTAGAGAACGGGTCTGTACGTCCGCATACTGTTAAAAATTGTCTTGTTCGTGCACTCTGCAGAGCTTTAGAATCATTTCGTGTGGCTGTGAGTGACCTACAGATAGGGTTAAGAGATAAATAGGGAGTCGTGAGAGGCATCAGCCTTCTACAGTCTTTTTTACTATGCATCAGACGACATCGGACCAGACTTCGCTCCCGGAGAGGATAGCGCCTTAACGAATTCGAGAGAATGCATCGCGCGCGTTTACTTCGCTTGCTCTTATTTGATGCCATTATTGCTTCTGACATTTCTCTCTGTAGTTGTGCTAGCACTATGTGATTATTGTTGTAAGTCTTGTAACAAATATGAGGCAAAGGCGCTGTACGCATCTTCGGTGCACCTTTGCCAGCTGTAGCAATCCATTCTGTAGCTTCTTAAGGAGAATCTCTATTTTTGCCAGATTCATCTGGTGCTTTCATAAAAGCATCTTTAGAAATGCATGCGCTGATAACATCACCACCATCTTACAGATTTCACATCTCCATCCCCCTGTGAAGCAAAGTGGTGCTGCAAAAGCAACAAATTAAAAACGTAAAGCATCCGCCTTTTATCTACTAAAAAACAAAAGCAACCATACGCAAAGCAATTTTTTTGTTTCAGACTTACACGATTTTTATCATTTTTGTATCACTCAGTTACTCCTGGCTGACACAATCGTGACTTGCTGCCCACTCTACTAAAATGCAAGAATATGAACTTTAATAACGCTGAGGCAAAAGCGCTTTGTGAATAACTTTCGAAGAACACGGGGAGTAAAAATATTCATCAGATTTGTACTTATGTCGTAAATTTGTGAAATGGTTCTCTCTGTTCATTCAAATCTAAAAATTTGGAAGCAAAGCCATACATAGCTATGATGAAGCTCTCAATGAGCAAATTGTTAATCTTACTATCCAGCTTAATTTACGTTTTCCAGTCTTGCAGCGCTACTAACTGCACCTTCAACCTAACATCATCAGCACATGCAAGGAGGTTCGTCTGAGGATTGCTCTTCGTGTCACCTTTCTAATTAAGATGTATCTCAGCACCTGCAAGTGGGTACTTTGTATTTCTTTTCTTTCCATCTTTACTTTTTCTGATATATCTTGCAATCTGGCAGCGTATGTATTGGAGCAGAGATGCAACACTAATAAAGTTTCTAGCGATTTTATATTCATGTAAGTATTTTATTGATGGTACAATATTTAGTCGAACTAGGCTACGTAAACATTCCAACCACGTAGGAAACTAAATAATAT
>VKHC01000287.1:0-13759 GCA_015143735.1 Synura sp. LO234KE | reverse complement strand
TGGACCAGAGGAATGACTTGTCGAGGGATGATGGGATTGAGGACTGTGTTGATCTGGTGTCCTCTGGGAGTACATCTCCAGAGAGAAGGGAGGGATGGGTGATGAAACGGTCGGGTTCCAGTAGTGGCTTCTCATATCGTTCTCCCACGTCTACAGATTCCCGTGATGAAGGAAAACACGTTGGAGATACGAATATTAATATTGATCTGAACAGAGTTTGGGCCATTATCAGAGATCACTCCCTCAGTCAAGGGGACTCTAACGACTGGGGAGCGGTGATACCACCGTCGCCTTCCACAGAGGACCCGGAGCAACATGGCATTTCTGAACACCGTATTCAACAACTGACGAAATACAACGCGTTGCAAGAGGCAGCCATTCAAACGCAGCAGACTAAGATTGATAAGATTGTAAAGCTTTTGGACCTTATCAATAAAATGGATTTGGGTAGCTTTGTGCTCGTAAATGTACCGAGGAGCCGGGTGGATCGAGGTACAGGGGAAGCGAATGAGAATGAAAGTGAGGGAGGAATAAAGCTGGATGAGGAAAGTTATCGTGTTAGTGTTATTGTGGGTAAGCGTTCGTCTGAATATCTCTCTCCAGAACAACCGACTGCGATTCGTGGCGTAGAGGGCGATGTAGATGAGATCACCAATACAGAAGAAGGCGGAGAAGGTTTGCTGATCGACTCGAATTCGTTTCAGACCGGTGTGGATGAGACAAAGGATGTTCATGAAAAGATTAGCTGGAAAGACATTACCGATGAAATCGAGGGAGAAGAAATACTATTCGATACCATGGCTATTCGCCAGATAAATGAACGGACAGGAGAGGAGGTAAATAGCGGAATCCAAATGAGCCCGATGGAGTCCCCAGAAGTAACCGCTGCGAGGGCGGGATCGATATGGAAGCGTATCGAGCGTTTGTGTAACGATTTGGAGCACCATCATCGTGATGGAAGCTAACTTGATATGATTAGGATAGGGCTTTGTTTTCCTTGGACAGGACTTTGGAAGACGGGAGACTTAAAAGGACTTTGATTTCGAGAAAGTTCGACACGATTTGAAGGTTGTGATACTGTGTGTTTGTGCAGTTAGTGTGGTGCCACAAATATTCCACTGCCGAGTGTTGTGTTTGGTTGTCGCTAGAAGTTTCTTTTCTTCAAGAAGTTTCCAAGAATATTAATTTTTGTAACGGCTAAATCTTTTATATATACTAATACACGGCTTTGGGTCAGGATCACATAATAGAAGAAACGTTTTCGTGGCACGCTTGCTTATTGATCGCCTATTTGGTTGTTGTTGTCTAGTCAGTCCTTGTACGTCTTTTTCAGTTTGTTGGGTCTTTAGTAGGATGCTTACTTGATTAGCGATCGCCTAAAATCCTCTCTATCAGTTTACATGATATGCGGCCGAGGCTATACTAGTAATCGAGTTCGTCGGATATTTTCCTTGTGTACCATCATTTTGCTTCCTCTCTCCATCTCTGATACTTTCTTGCTTTTAGATTATAGTGACTGAGGAAGAAGGAAATGAGTGTGCACAGCCGATGGTGATAGATATTAAGAATTTTAGTGTGACATCATTTAGTGTAGCTTCAACAAATTAGCTTCGATAACCGCCCCACAGAAACAAAAAAGGCAGAGAGAATCCCCTATTTTCAAGTAGCATACTAAATATTTTGGGGGGAAATTAGTTAGCCAATTAGGGAAAAGACGAGACAAAGTGCAGACCACAAAACCATCTCTGATGCAAAATATTCTGCCAATTCTGGTGAAGTTGTTGTCTACCAACTGAAAACTCTCCCTCTAGTAAGATTAAGATGATGCTTTTCTTTGCCAAATTCGTAAAATTTAGGATTACCACCCACGACCGGGGTAAAACAGAAAAAGTGATGATCCACCTTCCGAAAAGGGCGGCGATGCAAGAGAGGACTGAACAAAAAAAGTGCGTAGTAGGACAAAAAGCAGGCGGAGTCGCCCACCACATCCGTGATTGCCCCAGGACGTCAGCGGCCTTTGAGGGTCCGAAAGAGCAACGGTGTTGTACACACATGACGGACGGTCGGTGTTGACTAGGGCAATCGGGCCAGGCGAAATTGTACTTCCTGACTTGTGCGTTCTTGCAGGCAGCTCTTGTCGAGGGAAGATATCATACAAAAACATGGCGGGGTTTTCGAGTTGGAAATCGCAGTGACGAGAGAGCTGCATAGGAGCAGCCATGGAAGAGTTATTGAGATATTTTAATACGCACTCAATTAGAGCACTTTTTTTAGTCCCAAGCGTGGCACTGTTTCTGTGTGTCCGCCTGAGCTCGTGTGAGAACAGGTAGATGAGAATGGTGGCAATTGACAAATTTGATCACACCAAATAGGATGCTTGAAGAGGGCTCAAGGAACTAGCACACTAGGTTGCTTTGGAATGGAACTGCTTGCTTGGGTGCTGCAGTGGATTAGAGAAGGCCCTTGTGATACGATGGGAAGAATTCCCCCACCTGTTCTACGTTTTCTAGCGAGAAATTGGGCACAGGGTTATCAGCAACTTTTCCAATATGACTACTTTTTACAACTTTTCCAATATGACACCACTAACAATGAAATAATGTCTACATTCTGTATTGTTTTAAAGTGGGATTGGTGCCAAACAGGGAAACCTTTTTGGCGGCAACATTATTACTGCTTTACTCAGCAGATCTAAATTGTGATGCAACTATATTACTAGTTGATTGCATGTTGTTCCCAGGGCTCCGGATAGTGATGGGGATCATTTCCTAACGTGAACTTGATCTCATGATAGGCGAGCGACCAAAACAATTGTTTCGGCTCGAAGGAGAATTTTAGGCGAGACATGATCGCTTCGACCATCCGACGACTTGGCTATGTATGTTCCAAGCAGGCTTGAGGTGCAAATGCAAAATTATTCGTTGAATTAGTTATTGCCGGGAAGCGAATTTAGTCGAGAAAGGAGCCGCGGAAGGAGGTCGACACACTTCTAATTTCGCCAATGTGAGAGAAGATGTTTGAAAAAACAGGTAAATACTAACAAGCGACTCTCACCATTCTGGTGGGATGATTTGGTCAAAGAGTTATTTTAAGCAAAACTAATTTTTTTTCATGTTCAGCTTGGAGAATTCTAAATGGGCAACTGTTGGATGTCTTGAATTCAACAGCTTAAAATATTTTTTCGATCATTTCTTCTTACAAGTAGTACCAAGGCCAAAGCATTTGGTCATATGAGAACATTGCATTTTCAATTTTTTTGAAGGAATGTATCTTTCCAACCGTTTTGAAAGCTGTAAAAGCTTGTTAATGGCTTTGGTGAAGCATTACGGCGAATTCTTAGGCGGCAAGAAAAATGATCAGAAGAAACGGAGTAGAAAAACATGTTTAATGCAGCTGGTACTACCACGGAAATCGCCCAAAGTTTTTGCTTAGATTTGCTAAAGAAGAGTAAACCGAGCAAGCTGCTATGCACTGCCGCTGGCGCCAGCAGCAAAATTTGGTCCACTGGGGCACTAAAAGAAACCTCATCGCACTAGTAGCATAACTCAAACAGAGTATCAGGAGCATAACAAACTTACAATTTATTCGTATTCGTGAAAAGCAGAACAATTAAGAATACTTTTTAACATTTATGTTCCTGAAATACATACATCGCCGAATCTACAAGCCTGCTGATTCGTATTATGCACATGTACACTAATAACCTAGGAGGATGCTGTTGAAGAGTCTAATTAAAGCTTCAACTTAATCCAAGAACGGCAATGCTGTTGGAAATTACGTTGGTGGCAGGGAGAGTATCTTCTCCGTAGCGTTGAAGGTGTACAATTCGGACGATATTTTATGAAATAACCGCCGCGTGTAACACTCCATGGCAGTGTCCGATAAAAACTTTCGATAAAATAAATTCGCATTTCTCATTATCCGGTAACATAACTCTGGTTTACGTTGCGCCCAACGGATCTGCTGTATGACGTCACTGCTCTGCGGGATGGGCGATCCGCCCCCTTGTGGGTTCCGGTGGTAGTGTTGTATGAAAGTTTTTGTCGTGATTTCGAAAGGTGTCAGATGGATCGGAATGTAGTGCACGTACGGCTGTAGCAGTGAAGAGAACCACTGCTTCTCTGGAGATTCCGTTTTGAGAATAACCACATTGGCGCCTGAGGGAATGGTGGAATGGTGATTCGCGGGGCGTGAGTGTTGTAACAGGAGGGAGTGTAGGCAATGGTGTACGACAGTGAGGGGAGAGAGTAGAGGGGTGGAGCGGACAAGAGGGGAGAGGGAACAAAGGCAATGCGAACGACGAAGTAATGTGCCGGACCGACAGGCGCTCGGCGTTCACATTACGCGTACTGGCAAGCGCGTGCTAGCTTTATAGCAGTGCATACTTTATAATAATGGAGTCCATTCCAAATCCCCCCGCTACAAGTCAACGTAATTGTAGCGGAATGATAAATGAAAATTTATGTACGCGCAGTTGTTGCTTCAAACGTTAACCAAATACATCGCGTACGCACAGCAAATAAACAGTACAGTACGTATTAGTTAGATATTTCCTCTGTGCCTTGGAACAAAATAAACAAGGAATCTTAGATTTCAGGACGATTGGTTAAATGGAAACGAATCGCTAACGATATATTCTTGATTACAAGTGTTATGAGAGCGTGTTCGAAGAGCGGGGGGCATTACCGAGAAGTTGTTGAAGTCTCCACGCATCGCAATTGCCGTCGATGACGATTATAAACCGGTACTTCTTCACAGCTTCTTCTAATGGCACGAGTGGCCGCATGAGTGGATAACCTACAGTTGATAACTGCTTTTAAATGGTAATTATATGTGTGAGGAATGACAAAATATTCGAAAGGTCCATCCTTCGACAACACGATTTACTGCCTCCCCCCGCCACTATCCACAATAAGAACTACGTAAAAACTTATGTAGGGGTGTCGCTGCACCTTGTTTGTATGCTTTCCAAACGCCATGGAATCCAACGTCTGCGATGTCTGTCAAATTAAATGTTTCGTTTACAATAGTGAATCTCCCCTTTCTGGCCCCATGGTTCAATGTACCACGAAACCACGCTTTGTTTTCCTTTTGTAACCATTCAACTTTGTTGGTTTCATATTTAATTCCAAAATTTCGGCCACATTTTCCCCAAAATGCCTTAGGAAGTAATATATCCAACGCGTCGTACTGTCTGCAAAACGATAAACAGGGTAGCGGAACATCGTATCTGAAGAGTGATTTAGACTCATCAACGTCGTTAATTGGTAATATTATTCCAGGAAGTCTCTCATTTTTGTGGAACGATTTTATCATTTCAAGGTCACAAGGATGATACCACGTAGTTTGAATGAATAAGCTTCTAGGATGATAAAAGACATCACCGGATAAAGGATTTATAACTAGATAATGTAAGCGATAATCTTTCATCGAGGCCCAGGTAATTTTTGAAATAGCATATGGTTGAAGGTTAAAGTCCGCTAAAACCGTCGATTCTAAATAATTCTCAAAACAATATTGTAAGATTTTGCTAGAGCTCAAAGAAAAATTTTGAGGAGACACCGTACAGATAAGCTGTATAATATAAATAATATTCCAATGTGAGCCAATTTCCATAAGCCCATATGAATTTAAACTACGTGTTGGCAGGGTCAGGTGTCACTCTCAATGACACAGCGACACAATCAACACGACCTGAGTTGTGGTTGAATTTGGTTGGAAACAGTTGACGATATTAATTTCACTAGGTGCCATTTTGTGCTGTGGTAAATGATTAATCAAGCTGCTGTGATTTTGCTTATAGTGGGGTCCATCTTTGTAAGCATTAATGGGTTTTCCTTCCAATGCTTGCGAAATAAAATGACTAGGTGTGACTTAGAATATCTTAAATTTTATTAATTTTACTAATTATCTATCTACAACGATAAAGAATATCTAAAATAGATAGTCATATAAAAATGACCACATCAATACCAGTTGCAGAATCAGTGTATGTACCAATGCGCCCAAGACCATCGATTCCGTGGAATGATGTTCGAAGTCTCCTGAGTACAAAGTTTGGGATAGAGGAATCAAAGCTTTCTGAATACGATATAATCCCAAAAGCTGATTTGCTTAACGCTTACGAAATGATGCAGCTTTGTCGCCAATTCGAAAATGCATGCAACCAAGCATATATGCAAGGTAATCGTGTTTAACACTTTTCCAGAGTCCACGAACAAAAAATCTTTGTTTTCTATCTTTTTATCAGGGCATATAAGAGGATTTATGCACTTGGATAATGGGCAAGAGGTGATTCCGGCAATAATCGCAGATCGCTTGAAAAAGACAGATATTAAATACAGTTACTATCGCGAACATACGCATGCATTAGCAAGTGGTGTCTCTCCGAATAAGATTATGGCCGAATTGTTTGCCAAAGTAGGTGAAATACAGAATATGCGTAACGCTGAGATGTTGATATTTTCATACCCTTTTCTAAGCTCATAATTTGGTCCTGATGTGCACTGCTTTGTTCCTTCGCTCGTCCCTGCTCTTGTACCTAATGTTGTTTCAAATAGCTTGAATTTTATATGTAAACCATCATCCACCGCTTTAGTATATACGCGAGTAATCCTCCTCCTCGGATCATGTTACATACCGCTCTCATTCCTGTCGCTTCATATTCGAATATGAATCAGGTCACTGGCACGTGCAAAGGTGCTGGTGGATCCATGCACATTTACGATAAGGAAACCTACTTTCAAGGTGAATGTGAATGGCCTCTCGGTGACCTGACCCCCGTTAGTTTTCTTTATTGACATGTTCACAAAACTTGGGATCGCCTTTCCAACTCATAAAATATTCCTTTTTACTGATGCGTAAGGAACCACTTGCACTGCATCAAGATAAGCATATCTCTCACTTTTTCACTTTTTCATATGAGAATTTAAAATGTACACTAGTTGATATGCACATCCTGCTCGTGTACACGCAGGCGGTTGGGCGCTCGTGGCTGAACAATTGCCATACGCCACGGGAGCCGCCAAATCTATCCTTTTGGACCGTTACCTTAAGCCTGACGAGTACGTGGGAGATGACCGCATGACTGTGGTCTTCGTGGGAGAGGGAGGGGCTCTCAACGGTGAGTCACAAGTGATGTTCTTTCCTATGTCACAAGTCAGGTCACAAATAGTAGAACGAATTTACAAACCATTAACGGATACATCAACGTACCGTCTTTTCATGCGGCTTACGCGAGCTCATTTTTCTCCGCACTAGCGTGGATGTCATAGGCTACCTAGCCCTCCATACCTTGTCACCAAAACCTAAGTAATTTCCGTTACATCGGATTCAGCGTTTTCAACATCATAATTCTAACTCGTCAACAAGAAGTGCAAATAGTTACTTAGTCATGTCGTTATGAGCACTTGTCATTCTATCGCCCGTCTGATTTCATGTCCTGGTCACACGATGACTGTTGCTGTGACCATGTCTGTGAATGTGTTCAGGCCGTATGTCCGAGTGTTTGAATGCTGCGGCCAAAGATAAGCTGCCGATTCTTTTTCTGGTGATTGACAACGGTCGAGCGATCAATACCTTCTCGCCAGACGTGGCCGCCAACAACGAAATCAGCGCATTTGGTGCTCACTACAACGTACCCGGTACGTCCGTGCGTAGGTTATTTGTGTCCTGAATACCATGCATGACACACCGGGGGGGGGCTCTTCGTACATGTACTTCCGAAGCATATATATCTTACGCAGAATATGGATGCCACTGCAGCCAACACACTTATGACTATTCGGCGCAAATAATTATCTAAACAGTCCATGTGTGTGCTCGTCTGTTCACCTCCATTTTAATGACTACACCTGTTTTAGAATTCAAAATGAGAGAAATTAATGTACATTCAATTCAATATAAATAAGAAATACGAATCTGCGTTTAGAGATAAGACGTAATCACCTCTGGTTTAAAAGTGTGGTGTACGTATCGATGTCAGCACTCCTACTGTGTAGAAGATAAGGAGGTGTTGTGAAGGGGGTGGTGGTGAAATATATCTTCTGGTCTCGATGTACTCTTGTGGTCAAATCTAACCCATCAGTGAACTATTCCTATAGAACCTACCGGAGAGACTCTTGTGGGATTACAATTCAATAGGTGCCTGCGATATCAACTCCTATTTACCATCCATAAATCTCACTTCTCCAATTATGTATCCGGAAGTGGGGATAGGTCAAAGAAGTGATGAGATGCATAGCCGATCACCGGCATATTGGAAGACCACTACAGAAATTGTTATCTCAAACGATAACCACTATTTATAACCATGTTATAAGCGTTCGTATATTTTGAACCAATTGGCAGTGAGTGCAATAGCTGAATGTTATTTAAAATTCAGTTTGACATGTGTGGTCGGTGGACTTATTTACTCCCGTCGAGTTACTTAATTACCCTTGCTCGATAATGAAGAGCTTTATTTTTACTCTTATTATCTATAGGAGTGAAGATCGACGGTCAGAATCTAGTGGATGGATTGAAAGCTGGACGAGCGGTGGTTGACTACGTGCGGTCCCATGGCCCTGCAATCCTCCATGTGCATACCTATCGGTAAGCAGTGATCGTGGGATGTAATCGTATGTGGATGGAGTCTAGGCGCCCACTCTAATAAACACTCTTTCTCTATCCCCTCCGGACTGTAGGTTTACGGGCCACTCCCCCGCGGATCCCGAGCACGAGCGCGGCCGCAAAGACGAGAAAAAGTGGGCCCGCGCCGAAGCAGATCCGTTGAGGATATTCGAGGAGTCCGTTGTGAGCAGTGGTGAAATCGACGAGACGGAGCTCGAGGAGCGAAAGAAGAAAGCGGCCGCTGTGGTAGGTAACATGGATAGTAGAGGTCACGTCCATGAACTTTAATCAGAGTGGGATTGTGTCGATTATGCGCTGATAGATATTGCTCTAGTTTCTATCAACGTACTTTGGTATTGGCTCTAAGTGCTCTATCTCAACAGCAACCTACACTTGAAGGCACTTTATGTGCACATCTCAATAAACTATGATAACCGTGGAGTTAAAATATCCTCGATTTAAAATAAGATTCTATTTGAGAAGTCGTTGATGACAGAATGAGTACAGACTTTCGAATAAAATTATTTTATCTAATTTTCTCGCGCATTATACATTCTCTTTTTTAGTACTGGCAGTCGCCTCTGTTGATGACTTATAGAGTAACCTTCTTATGTGTGTGTACATGTGTATTCATGCAGGTAAAGCAAGCGCTGGACTTTGCATTGAATTCCGAGCCACCGTCGAAGCATCTCGCTAAAGAATTGGAGTATCCGGATCCACCATCGACTGATTACAATCTGAAGCCTGAAATTCCTAAAGCGAATGAAATCAACGGTCGTGTGTTATCCTCTGCGCAGAAGGAGAACCTAGAGAGACATCTAGAGTCGTTAAGGAAACTTGCGTTGAACGGCCAGATCACAATAGGTGGGTTTTGGTAGTTAGGTGGGCAGGTTACTTGGGTAGATGATATTATTCGAATTGGAGGTTATATAATTATTTATACTTGGTAAAGTGCGACAAGTGTGATTCATATGTCGTCCCCATTCCTAAATTTCCATCCTTCCTGAGTGTCCGTCCTTGGGACAAATGACGTATATTTAGTATGACATATCTTGTAAGGGGTACAAAAGTTTATTTGCTGATGCTGGATTTACGAACCAATCCATGGAGGAAGGATTCCTTAAGGTCAATCAATTTTGATTTACTATATCAGTGTTGTGTAACCGTCCGAATTGAGTTACGTCTGCATACTTCAAATTGAACCGGGATCGCATATGTTTGTTTGCTTCTCTGCTTGGTCACCATGCGTCGCTACAAATCATGTGCTTAAAATATTTACCTTACAAATCAACTCTTCTCAAGGAGGAGACATGCCTTCGGTGTTCATTATAAATATTGGCTGATCCTCCATTTCTTTCATTCTTACTACACCATTCTGGATACTGGCGGTAAGACATCAGAGTCTTGCCTCCAGTGTCCAGGAAGTTGGACTCAGAATGAGGGAGATGGAAGATCAGCTGACTTTTTATAGGGAGCACTGAAGGAAGAATCAGCGAAGATAGCCTGTCTCCTCCCTTAGAAGAGCTGAGGAGTACGATAAGTAGTAATAGTAACCGTCGGTATCTATATACGCTATGCATAATACATACTTTATCATTACTATTGGCTTTGGTACCAACCACTGCACTGATGCGATGAAAAAATAATATCGGTCTGGAACGGATTGTGTGTTAATATATTTTTTTGTTCTGACGTCATACGTTCATTGCATTCGAACTTGAAAACAGGAGACGCCACGAATTTGGCGATATTGGAGGAAATGCTGAGAGACCCGTACACCACTCTCCACGCTGAGGACCTGCAGGCTGGGTCTTCCTATAACATTCCCAAGCTCTCTCAACAGGTATGGATGAGACTGTCGGGAAGTGAAGGAGGAGGAGCTGTAGAAATAAAGTTGAGGTATAATTGTAGAAATATTGCCGTATTCATGCCTAAAGTTTTGAATCTAATTAAAATATATAGTCGTTATCATTTTTATTGGACCCTTGTAACATTCCTTGCTTTTCATGTTTTTAATATTTCCTTCTCGTTGTCTGCATTCCATCGCTGTCCAATCCCGGGAAGCAACGAATGAATTACTTATATTCCGAATCTTATTAACGTGTTCGCGTATCTCTGTCTATCTATCTATCTGTCTGTCTGTCTGCATCGCCGCCTCATAACACAGACATTTGGAGCGATTAGGGCTGCTGATGAAATTATAGACGAAGGGCATTTCATAGGCGAGTATTAGGAAAATGTAATAGTCGCTGGAAGATCATGAAGAATGTATGAGGAGATATTCTGTAATGCATTCGAAATAAATGCACTGATATTTCATTGTCGTCTTACAAACTCGACAGGGAAGGCGCTCGGAGAAGGAATGAATGGTTATCGCCCAATCGTCGAGCTGATGAATTCTAACTTCGGTATCTATGGTATGGCCGAAATCAGCAGTGCAGGAAATACATACGCGACTACTGGTGGACAGTTCAAGATGCCGTTGACGATTATTGGCGCTGGGGGAACCGCCCCGAATCAAGCTCTTGGCGCGGAGCACTCGCAGCCGTTTCACGCCTATGTCATGGGCATCCCAGGCAAGTTTACATGAGGTCGAATCATTATTGGGAACGATCTTCTACATTAGAATATATAGCCTGGCCATGCGATTTTATCCATCGGACGGCATTTTGCCACCCTCCAAGTTCATTCTCGTTGTATGCCGGATACCTACTATCCGGGAATTTTTTATTTCGATTCTACATCTCTGAAGTAGCCCCGTCCTTGAAAACTAAAGACTGCTAATTGACTTATATTAATTTTTATTATCCATTTATATTATATTACACCTCTCAAATTCTTCGCGAATCCACATTTTGGTGACTCTACACGTAATTCGCTTCCAATCTCATAGTTGTAACCGCGTGCCCACGTGCTGTTTAGGGTTGAAAATTTGCACGGCTGCGTCTCCGTCCGCCGCCTATGGGTTAACCAAATCGATGATTCGAGATGATGGGCCTGGCATTATATTCCTTCCGGTCAAAATGATGAAAGATACGAAAGGGACTCTGAACCTAGGTGTGGGCAGGAGTTATCAATTCATTACGTGTGTTCTCTGCAGTACTCCCTCCATAATAAGTGCTCTCCTCCGCGTTACTTAGTTTTAGTGCATCTCTCAGAATATATATTTGCGTCTTCCTGTCGGAGTTTGAATAGTGACATTATTACGTGTGTTTCCTACAGTACTCCCTCTGTGAATTGTGATGAACTCCGCTATAGTTAGTTATTTTACCGGCAAATATAAGTTTCTTTCCGTTCCTTTTCAAGCTGATATCTGTTTATTTTTATTGTCTTCGAATGTCGACGGATGCAGGCGAATGCCAACCACTGAACAAAGCGGTTGTACTGCACAGCGCCTCGACCGAGTCAGTCGCCAACTCAAAAGCAGTCACCGTGCTCACGTATTTGCACGGTGTAAAGGAGTCTCAAGTCGCCTTGGAGAAGATCCTGTCCGAGAATCTGGGTGCGGACATGGATCTCATCGAGCTGCGGACTTTGAAACCGATGGATATGGATACCATACGAGCGTCTTTGCAGAGGACACATAAAGTCATTATATTAGGTGCGAAATGGACACGCGTTTTTCATTTGTTTTTTTCGTATGCTCACAATAGGATAGTCCAATTTAAATTCATTAGTTTCCTTATATTGTTCCCTTTATTCGTGCGTGTATACTGCTGAAACATGTGAAATCAGATATAATATGGGCATATCTTAAAGTACCAATCTTATCAGTGTACAGCGATAACATTATATCTGGCTTTCCTCGCCTTGAGTGTACGATTTTTCTGGTTGTGATTTTATCATCTTTTCAAACGACAATCATAAGTTGAGATGTCATTACTAATCATTGGGGTTCTTGGATCAGATGAGAGCACTTTGTCGGGGGGAGTGGGCGCCACGATCTCAGCTCTGATATCGGAGAAGTGTTACTACGACCTGGATAAACCAGTCTGCAGGTATAGCAATGTTGATTGGGTTAAGTTGTGTAGACCTAGTTGTAAAACTGTCTTTTAAATTAAAATATTGATATACTTTTGAAGATAGAGACTGATCCAGTTTAAATTTTTGCTACTGATGAGTTTTCCTTTTTTGTCCTATATTTCTAGACTGTGTATGGATGACGCGCCGGTGCCATATGCTTCCAGCATGGAGCAGGTCGTTGTGAAAAGAGCGTCTGATCTCATCGCTGCAGTTTACGATTTAACCGGAATAGTCAAACATTAATTTTCGTGCCGCTGACAAGTACTGTAATTTTTCTGATCCGACTCAATTTTCTAAAGAGTAACATTTGCAATTCTCTGACGACGTTGAAACAAGGCAGACAGAAAAATTTATGTTGGCACCGACTTCAGTGGTTGTAATCTCTTGATTTGGTAATAAAATAGACCTCGGTTGAACAAGCAAAATTTTGTAACAAAGAAAATCTATGTTTTAGAAAGTCGCTAAAATTTGGATCGTGATGAAAAATGCACCATTTTGCAAAATTTTGCGGTACCCATAATCCTGCCACCCAACAAATAAGGCTTCTTTAATTTTTTTCTGAAAACTGCACCACTAATCGGAAGAATTAAATTTGCTAAAATTTACAAATTTCTGACCCTCCCCCATACACCAGTTCACCTTGAGGATCTTCAAGTAATTGAACAAAAAATCATTTTTTATTTGTAAACAAACGATTTCTACTTGAAATTACTTTGCCCCTTGTTGTATTTGCCCTCCAGCATCGATTTGTGAGATTTGCTTCCGGATCCTCCAAACCATATTGACCAGTAGCTGTAGGAAGCTCCCTCCCTCCAACAAGGTAAGCGTTTGAACATCTTGAACCTGTCTAATATGGGTTTCTAACATGCCCATACCCTCAATCTCGCAATGCTCCTGCTCCACGCGGGTAGTTGCTCTCGCCCCCAGGTACGATCGAAGCCGTAGCACTACACTTAGACCCCCCGCGCATAATCGTACCCCTCCGAGACCTTTGATCATGTCCCCTCGAGCTCCCGCGACGCCCTGCCTCGCTTATCTCGCCGTATTTACTTGAGTCCTAGCTCCCGCTATATGCTCACGATTATACACCCGACTCAAGCACGTCATGTCATGTCACACACGTTCA
>VKHC01000285.1:0-13785 GCA_015143735.1 Synura sp. LO234KE | reverse complement strand
ATATCGACATTTGTGATCATAACGATGCCAATCTCATGTTATTGCTTGGCAACAGATAATCTGAATGAAATCATGGTAATTATGAATTTTGGATCATTACTGCAAACGGTGCTAAATTCCATACGCCGGAGCACTGGTATAGCAATCGTAGATAAGTAACTATCAGACTTTTGCACGAGTAAATTTGCGGTGAAGAAATGAACAATTCTAGGCAGTTTGGATCTTCGTCTTTTTCTGGATATCGTATAAAGTTGTGTGCAATAACATGTCAAAAACTCGTCAGTTGGCGCGTGGAAGATAGCTAGTTTTGTGGAAGGCGTGTTGTTTCCTCGTAGCTAGTAGTCTGTTTCTTTATGACTTGTCTTTACTCCCCTATAATAACTAAAATTCTTTTATTACTTGGGAAAATCACACCTATATTCACGATCGATAAACCTTTCGGAATCGTTAGCATTGAATAAGGCTCTAGATCTGTAACTTATCTCCTATACCAGAAGGTTTTGATGGACCAATGGTGCGTATTAGCTTCCTATGATAGGCTTCTTGTTTTGAGTGCAAAAGCAGGGAGGACAAAAATAATACTATCAAACAACCGTAGGTGACCAGTAGAATAAAACTTAGTTTATAGCGATGCAAAGAAGAAAAATGGAAAAGGAAGCTTTAAGCGGCGTTGAAATCCTCGGAACAAGGGCAAAATATAGATAAGAAATAATCCCCGAAAATCTTTAGTTAATTGCGGTGAGGTAAATAAGTATAGAGTGCGTTGGGCCGTCGAGAGGAGCTCAACACTGAGGGGGCTAAGGGATCCCAGGAGGGGCAGGGGATGAGCGAAGCGCCGTTTCGGACGCCGTAGAGGGTCATATGGGCCGGACGGGAAACGCGGACGACTGTGACAAAGCTCCGCCAGATCCGGTCGCGAGAGCGCGCTGGAGGAATCAGAACTATCCCTGGCCGCAAGTCAATCCGCGGTTGCGTTCCCGAGAGCTTCCGGTGTGGAGGCACCCGTATGTGCCTGAATACAGAGGATTGACAGTTGATGAGTTCGGACGGGTTGTATAATCGATTGATTGCTGCGTGCCTTGATCGAGTTGTCCCCGACGAGACTAAGGCTGTACTCTTGTAACACTCGCTGTCGGGGATGAGATTAACTCGTCGCGGGATCGCATTGGCATGGGCCTTGGTGTTCTCGGAAAGCTCTATTAAGCATTATAGATTGCACTGATTTCCCCGGTGCTGGTGGTCGGGCGAGAGGCCCGCACCCAGTTGGTCGCTGCAGAATACGTTACGACTTGTCCCTAAAGTGATGTATCAGTGTTGTTGGAGCGACGGGCATACACTCCCCACCCCGCTGTTCCGGAGGAGAGGGACGCAAAGCCGTCGGTACAGAGGACTGCGTCGGGGAAGGGGAAGCGGAGGTTGACCCGAGGTGAGCACCTGGACTATACATACTCTTCTGCCTTTTTTCGTGTTTTAAAGCGTTTGAAGTCACTCCGAATCCCGACGGTGAGCGGTTTGGACTCAACCAAGAGGTGTATACCGCGGAGGTGAAGCAAAGTCGAACTCCGTAGAACACCGTGGGTTCATTGATCGGACGAGGGGCAAAGTGCTTGCACTTTTGCTGTAGGAAACGGAGAGTGGCTGGGTCCACAGAGGTATTTTTATCTACCAGAGTGTACCAACACACGTTTCACGAGTGTCCTGCAGACGTCCACGAAAACAGCGATAATTGCGTCAGAGGATTCCGATGGCAGGAGGACAGTTGGGGGTGCCTCCTATTGGGAAGAGGTTCAGTTACCGAGACAAATTATATGGCCGTCCGCAGAGAAAACAATCTCGGTGAGCTTGGGAAGAAGGCGTTGCTCGAGATCTATTTCGGTTTGGTGGTACCGCTCGAGTTGTTCGCTACAGGAGTAGAGAATGAGATGAGATGCGGAAAACATGGTCATAGGTGTCGTCCCCCCGTGCAAAGAGGCGCACAGTGAGTATGTATGAAGATTGGCTCTCGCTTTAGCAGAAGTGGCTTCCTTGGAGGAGTTGTGTCCAACAGTCCAATGACGTTCAAGCAGGCATAGAGTGAATCCGGGAGACAGGCGGGAGCGACGGCGATTCCAGAACCTTCGCCGCAACGCATGGTCGTATCCTGATCGTTGATAATTCTGCTAGGCGATCGAACGTCTCCCCTGTTAACTCATCCCCGATATCCTCGCCCATGTCTAAAATTACGTGCGAGCATAGCTGTACATAGAATTAGTTGTAGCGCTAGAACTAGTTTGATAAGCTGCCTCATACGGCCCCTGTATGCACAACTCGACTGGCCACAGAAGATCTTTGCCCAGAATGTCGTCACAGACTACGAGAGGGTCACCCGTTCCAAGTAGTGTGCCCTCCCCCCTACCCGGAAAGCCTTCACCCCATTGCAGGGATTCGCTACCTAGCTCATGAAGGTAGTTTACAGGTACTGTAATGCTAAACTTTGATTTCGAACTCGACAAAATCTCACGGTCGTATCCTCCCAAATTGAAGGGTCAAGGCGACGGGTTCGGTTGAGGTCCCGCGTTCTATAGGCGTGATCTTCCGGAGGCACTATACCCGCTCTTTGAGTGGGACAAGCTGAGATTTACCCGTAAAATTGTCTCGCCAACTCCATAGTATGTTGTGGAGGGCTCCGATCGGGAAGTATTCCGTTAGCGTGTGGATAGTGAAAGAGCTAACAAGCGATGTTCGGTCTGGGCGGAGGAGTGTGAAAGATGCATCCCAGCTCCATGGGTGTGTACGGCACCGGGAGGACGGGAGTTGGGCTGCTGTGAACCGGAGAAGTGAACGGATTGAGCAGCAGCCGCACCGCCGCATGGAGCCACTCAGTGAACTCAATGGATAAGGAGGCACGAGAAGTATGTAGGGACTGTACCAGGGAGAAATTAGGTATACGTAGAACTAAGTGTCCGTCCGAGACTTATGATCCTACATTGCACGAAGAATTCCCATCAAAAGTATCGCCTGATGCCAGGGTGGGGCCTGAGATTGGTGCAGAGTGTCACAGTACATATTAGATGCCCAAGATTTCTGGTCCGAGCTGAGCGAGATACTATGGACCCCGTGATTTACAGCCTGGTGAAGGGGAGAGACGCCAGTACTGGTGTGGACGGCCATGTAGACATGTTGGGTAGTCGGGTCAGACTAAGCGAATAGACCGCATTCGGGTGATGTGAGATATGTACTTTAACCGATACAGCCGATATACGAGTACGGTGTCAAGCGGTGGATTTCTACTGCGAGCGGAAGGGTCTCGAGATAGGAGAGCATATCAGGGGATACTCCCCCTGGGATCGGGTTTCTCTTAGAGGTGACGAGTGTGAGGGGGGTAGCTTGGGAATCAATTGAACCAAAGATCTCTGGGTCGCCATAGAGCCGAGATAAACATGGATCCGCAAGAGGGTGCGGAAGATTGCCAGTTGGGAGGAGAAGTTGTCGGAGAGGGAAGGTGCCAGCATCGATAGACAATCGTGAGTATGTGCCCCGCAAGGGAGGGGGAGCATAGTGTGCAAAATCTTCGTGAGCTGCCGTGGATGAGGGGAAGCCGGGAGGCGCGAAGTGTCAAACTTGGCCCGGCAGGAGAAGAGCAACCAAACTAGCCGGGTGGGCGAGTGAGTTTAAAGCGCCGTTCAGTGCCTTGGGACCACTTTCTTCCCGCCAATCCCAGCGGTGGAGAAGGTGGTTTCAAAGTATGAAGAGGTGGAACGCATGAAGGCACTTAACGTTGGACGGAAACCACGAGTGTCCCGGGAGGGCAGTACCCACCAGCGAATGAAGGGCAGGATATGGGCGCTGGACCGTTTAAGAAAGCTGCGTCGTAAGGCAGGCATTCCCTTGCCATCCGTAGGCAATGTGCCCGGGTGGATGATTTGCGACGTGATTGCGTTGAGCGGAATATGATGAGGAAAGTGATGGCCGCGAAGAACAAATGCATCCGCCGCCCAGCGTGACCAGTGATTGCCAGACCGAAAAACTCGGGTGAGACACGCACGTTGACAATGTTGAATAATGACCGAGAGGCGTTAGTAGCCCTGGCCTCCCGCGCTGGCTAGTTGAAAAAGATTCTTGAGCTGTGTGGTCTTCATGGCTTTTGTACGACGTCTACTTCACACTTCCCCGGGGACAAGGAGAATGGAACTCTAATTAAGGACCCACAATTATAGAAACACTTGGCAATGACCACATTGACCGCTCGGGAGATCACTTTCTTAATCGTGATGGCTCTTGTGGACTGTATAAGCTTCTTTTTCATCGTGGTAAAGGACGTCGTTTCTCCAGGGTTGATGGGATACTCTACTCCGAGATTCTTAAACGTGCCCTCAGTCTTTAGCAAAACTCGTTGAGGGATCCATCCAGAGGTATGAAAAAGGATGAATGTTGTTGCAGGAGGGGGCAGGAGCAGACTCAAGAAGTGGAACGTGTACCAAAGTCGCTTCCTCAACCTACTCGTATATAAGAAGTGCTCTGGTGGGTCTTAAAACGCCTTATTAGTCGACTTCGGCTCCTAAACCAATGCGCCCAGTCGCTTCCAGCTAGTAGATGAAAGAAACAACTTATTTCGTTAGTTCTTATCTAAAGTGCAGACCACTTAGTTAAGTAACTAGAATCTCAGCGGCTGCCGCTAGATAACACAAGCAATAGGAACGGCTCAACGTCTAAGTTCAGAAACCAAAAGTAAAAATAATTGAAATTATGTAAGTCGCCCCGTATCCACGAACGTGCAGCCACCCAAACGTGTTTAACGGATGATTTGCAACACAACTCAAAGTGTTACAAGAATAGCAGAAACGACATATCTCAAGAAATAGGGCATCAATTCAGGTAATTCAAGTGAATTCAGATCAAATAAAATTACAACTAATTCAAATGACAAATCAGATATTCCAAATTTTAAATTGGTAAACTAGACCAAAAACACGAGTTTGAGATGTCAATAAATACAAGGAGATAGAAGATTCCCTTGCGGGAAACAAATTCAACTAGTAGGTCTCCAAGTAATTTCCCTTAATTTCATCTCACAGCTTCTCCCACAGAAAAAGTTGGAAATTTTTGCCACTTAAATTTCTCGAAACTTGGATTGCGACGAATTAGGCTCCAATGCCATTATTTCCATGATGTCTGTAACCGGTCCGCGCAATATATATGGGTTTTTCCCAGTTTTTCTGAAAACTAGCCCCTATCTTGGAAGAAATATATTGGCTTCTGTTAACAGGTTTTGGCACCCACCCCACATATCACTCCAGATGCAATATTTGCCATTTAAAATATTTCTGCATATCTTTTAAATATCCCCTGACGTTTACCTTTATTGAAATTCATTAGATCTCACTAGAAATGCTCCAAATCCATGTTGTCGCCTAACGCCCAGGTACGCACTTGAACATGCAACCTTCAACTTCAACCATATGTTTCCACACAACCGAAATATTTTTTGTGCATCTCATATCCATCCCATATGTTTAGCAGAAAGAAACAACTCTCCGCAACTCCAAGCGCTCGCAAATGCGTTTAACAACTGGCCGTTACACCCTACTGCAGCCAATCAGGTAAGCATCTGCACCCACCTGAAGCTTAGCTCCCGCTATGTTTTCGCACCTTAAACGCACCATAATCAGACTGCTTTTGCTCCCTGTAATATCCACATGCGCGCATAGCTGCCTTTTCCACGCCTCGTACTCGCCTTGATATTCAGCCGCTGAAACACAACTGGCCCATGTTGCTAAGTCACTGCCACGAACACCCGCTGCCGTGCCATCTCCTGCAACATGCCTAGTAACACTTGCTTATCATGTAAACAGGTCTCCACGAGCTCCGCTCCGTCTCCAAGCACCCCGAACAACTGACTACCCAAATACCGCGGCATTGCGACCCATGACTGCCATAACTCGTGACTCCACGCCATACCTTCGACCATTGATCTCGCATACTAACCGCCCTACATGCCTGACGCTGATACACCACTCCGCGATGTCCGTAGCATTCATTTGCTCCAAACTGCACCCTGCCATACTCGCCAGAGAGTACACCGTGTTGACTCTGTATCTCACGTCGCCCCTTGAACGCACCACGCCAGCTCGTCACACTTGTCACAATCAACATGCTCCAGCTCCCCATGGTCTGTGCAGGTCTTCGCAAGTCACCATGGTCTACCGCTCCTTGCTGTGCCTCACTTGTCGTATGTGGTGTCACCCACTGCATTCATGTCACGCCGCCATAGACCACGCTCCACCCAACATCACACACATGACATGTCACACCAAACCGTAATTGTATAACACGCAAATGCTATTATGATACCTCCCCACTTACGTAATTAAATGTCAGTTTAACTAATGGCCAATACGTATCGCTACCTAGCCTAACTCACTACTAGTATAGAAGAATAGGAGTATATAAGTTGGAAGACATAGAAGTACCGTACTAGTGTAGCCCATGACGAACACCAGCCCCAACTAGCATAAAAGGAAACTACCTACAAAATTAGCACCGCTAGACAGATGCTGCTGTAATTTACGGATAGCTCTGCTGACAGTTCCCGTACTGCCAGCTGATCAGTAAGATATAGAACAAGCAGTACGTAAAGATACGTAGATACAGTAGATATAAGGCACTACAACTAGTATCAACCCGTATAGGAAGCAGCATGGCCACTACCGCTACCCTGCCCGTGTAACTACCACTGTAGTGTACCGAAGTGAAAGTGAAGTAAAAATAGTGTAGCGAAGATAGTACACCGTGCCACCCTAGTAAATCATTCCACCCTGCCTAAACACAGCAGTAGAATATAGTAATTACAACGCCAAACCCAAGTGAACCGTCCTAGACAACTGCGGGCCCTGTAACTGCCTATAACCACACTCACATAACACCACAAGTGTAACTGACGACACTAACCATTACTGTTGATTGCAGTATAGATCTCAACGGTGGAGATACACCACCATCTGATCAGTGAAAGATAGACATGTATATGTTAGAATAGAATAGATAAGGTTGCATTAGACCTAAAGGCAATTTCTACCAGGCTTGGACTTTAGGGTAGTATTTTGGACTTTTTCGAAACCAGCCGATCTCGAGCCCCATAAAGGGTTATTCAATAAAATTTTACGCTGGCCCTTATCTTATAATAAATAATAATGTCACTGAAGGAATTTTTTTAAACGAGCAAATTTTTGAGAAAAAGCATACAGTAGGTTTTAACCCGTTAACAGTCCATTTTAACGCATTTTGTGACCAAAATCGCATGAAATACTATGAACTACAGTAATTACGCTATATCCCCGAGTAGCCCTTATCATGCTGCATCAGGGGAACTGCTATACACAAGGTAAAAATGTATGGTTGTTGAGATCCGAAGAGAAAACCACCAAAAACACGTTTTTATAGGGGTTTTGGTGGTATTTAAGAGATATCTTCTGAAATACTATGAACTTCAGTAATTACGCTATATCCCTGAGTAGCCCTTATCATGCTGCATCAGGGGAACTGCTATACACAAGGTAAAAATGTAATGCTACTGGACAAGCATCTCGTCAATCCGTAAATGTGTAAGAGGAAGTGTGTACGGTGCAGCAGTGAATAGAATAGAAGCCGCACAAAATACTGTGTGTACCCTATGCAGCTGCTATGCTGCAACAAATGCGCATGGTTAGAAGCACCTTGAAAATCGCAAGCCGCATGAAGGGGCTATAGACATCCCTTGCCCCGTGCCACTTTCCGGATTGAAGAAGGCAAATGGTTGAACGACGCTCAGCCTACGAACCTGCCACCGCTCAAGCGCGAATGGTGTGTGTTGGACAACAGTGATCCCTGCCTCATCGAGGTCCAGGAGCCGTTGTGCAATTTAATGGGGACACCCAGGTGTTTCCAGCAAAGGAGAATAAGGGTTTAGACACCAAATCAAACACTTTCTTCATATCCCAGGAGCAGTTTTTAGTCTGGTGGGAGTCTGGTATGACACCACTTCGTCTGCTGAGGAACTTAAAACTGGCCCTCATCACCAAAACACACTTCCAACCATAGTGCTCGGGGCTCTGCGGCATCTCACTCTGAAGTACTTCAGGGTTCAGGGATTGCCGTTGTAGCCTACTATAGGGTCTCTCCCAAAGATTCCTAGACGAATCAAGCACCTCGATCTCCTCTTCGCCCGGGAATACAAACGCATATCCAAGAACATGATAGCCTCACAACACGAATCGCTCGTCCAACCCACTTCCTCCGGTGGGCACGGATTCCCGCGTCTCGCCAATGTCATACAAGATCGCGAACTGGCGCTACTGGAACGGATACGACAGCCAGATCCCTGACTCCATCAATGCCGCTCCAGCTCACACCCAGACGGCAACTTTTCCCTCCTTAAGGTCTGTCCGGGGTATTGGATTTCCAGTCTTGTTCAGTACTCTCTCGAGGATAATTGAGTCGTCACCACACAGGCCCACTCAATACCCGCTTTGCCTGCGATAACCTACTGGACCCAACCTGGCGCTCCAAAACCAAATTTCTCCATTGGGAGGGCATCTCCTTTCCCAACGTCTGTCCAGCACAACCCTTACACTAACGGAAGTCACCCCGTGCAACTCCGCCGCCTTCCGGTTTTAAACTTCCCGCAAATTCGCCGACTGGTCCAGAAGAGTAGTATCATCATCAATATCGGCAGGACGCTCTCTCCATGGGTCAGCGAGGTCTCTTACCCTTCTCTCGAAACACCCGCCGACGAAAAGAAGTATTTATTTATTGGTCACTAGCACGCTCCAACCACGGCACAAAACGCTCTTATGTTGACCTCCATCTCTGGACAGGTGAAGGCACATTATGTGGAGAATCATGAATTTCATTTTTACCATTTGTTAGTTCGCAATCCAGACGCAACCCTAGGACTTCAAGTAGTTCTGCGGCATCGACGTAATTGGAACGTGGTCGCTAGAATTGTTACGGGCAGACGACAAGAAATTACTGAGCGTATGATGATCGATTCCAAGGCTGAGATCAGAGTTAAGAATTCCTTGATGGACAAGATAATTCAGAATGCCGTCACGAGGATCCAGAGGGGAAGAGATGGGAGAGTTTGGTACTGCGCGTTATGATTAACCACGGAGATATGACGAGTTGGAGCACTAGGAGTGTTTTGAGCTCCCGAAAAATTTGTGGAGTTCGCGGAGACAGAAGGGGCAGTTCCGGAATTGACACCTTCGGCGTCACCATGTTGCGGAAAATTAACATTAGCGTTAAAACCTTGCATTCTAGACCTTTTAGTAACAAGAAAAGCTTGATAGTGAATTAAACTCAATAATTATCAAAGATGTTGAATAATGATAGTGAATTATTCACCAAAGATGTTGTTCAACACAAATAATATCTTAGAGAGACGTTCAACTTTACTAGTATCCTAGTGAGCGAGAAAATTGGACTGGAAAACATAAAAATATTTTTCTCTAACACAGGGGGCGGTAGGGAGGCATAGGGGGAAATAGAGAGGTATAGGGGGCCGCAGGGAGGTATAAGGGGCATTTCAGAGACATAGAGGGCATAGGGAGGTAAAAGGGGGCGGTAGGGATGTGTAGGGTGCAATAGAGGGCATAGGGGGCGGTAGGGAGATACAGGGCGCAGTAGGGATGTATAGGGGTCTGCGGGAATGTATAGGGGGCGGTAGAGAGTTATAGGGGGCGGTAGAGAAGTCCAGGGGTCTGCAGGGAGGTATAGGGGGCAATAGAGAGGTATAGGGGGCAGTTGTGAGGTATAGTGGTCTGCAGGGAGGCATGGAGGGCATAGGGAGGTATCGGGGGCGGTAGGGAGGGAAATGGGGCAGTAGGGAGGTATTGGGGGCAGTAGGGAGATATTGGGGGTTGATAAGCGTTATTTGGGGAGGTATCGGGGCCTGCAGGGAGGTGCAGGATGCAGTAGAGAGGTTTTGGGGGATCGGGGAGTTGAAGAGGGCAGCTGAGAATAATGGAGGCTGGGGGAAAATGGTGGGCAGCAAGGTTGTACAGGGGACCACGAACATAATTGTGTACAATCTTAGAAGTGAGTTCACGGTACGCTTGGACATTTGGGTCGATTTTTGGACATTTTTGCATTACCCGCCATTCAACAATAACGACGAGATAAAGCCTAAAAATGTTTTTCCGAGATAGAGAAGATATATAACTATAATGTACTAAAGTGGTTAGATTTGAAATATTCCTGTTCGTCGGGAAATTTGTACAGTAGGTTTTGATCAATTAATCTATGAAATAATGGGTGCTTTCACGAAATATTTTCTTCAACTCGTCAGCTAAAACCAAAAAATTGGTATCAAAGGAACTATAGTATGTCTTATCTATCAAAGGAACCATCAAAGATAAACAAAATGTACGACATGATACAGCCCAACATAATCAAATGATAAAGTAAAGATTATTACGAAACAAAAACCATTACTGCAAAACCTTTCAACCAGTCTTAATTGACACAGAAAACGCAAGCTAAATATTATAATACTACTATTGTTGTCGTCATCCTATATTCTACCACAGGGATTCAACAAAAGTTTTAAATTATTCATGGTAAAATTTCATACATGGATTTCAGCGAGGAGGATGAAAGTGATTGTGCTAGCAGTAATATAGAACATCAATTTAACGAGAAGAAATTTATATTCTCATATTCCAATTACTAGGAACACGAAGAAAATTTCTATTCCTTCATTCCAAGTGCTTCAAATCAAAGAATATAAGTTCCTCCTCAAATTTTAGGAGCCAGAAATCTTTAAATTAATATTTTCTCCTACATCCCTCGTCCCCCGCTAAAAGTCGGATAATGATCCGATAATTGGCAGGGGATGGGTGCGTGCATTTTCTAACGAATTTTTTTTGAATTTCAACACACATAAGAATTAAGTGTTGATGGAATGACAACAGGCTTCACAATAAGATAATTGTGCTCATCAATTGTCGTTGTGAATGCAAGCCCGATTAAATCTGTACTACTAAATAAGAGGGAAATGCTTGGATAGCAGTAGAGCGAATTCAGTGTTGAATCAATAACATGCTGAGATTCTGCTCACCGGGTTAGTCATCATAATAAATACCTCTTTCGCTATCTTTTCTATATCATTCTAACCGTTCCTGTCTTAATATGTTAGATTTTCTATGCCAGGTTGTGCGAGTTTGTGGGTATTGGGCTGACCTGATAATCTAAAAAATATTGTGGCGATGAAAGAGTACAGACATCAGAGCAATATCATGCTCTTGTCCATACTGTTTCCTTGCACTAACATTTATTCCGATTGTATTTTGCTTCTCTGAAATCCCAATCCACCCGATTGGAAGTCATGATGATTTTTGATGAAGTTGAGAGCACACTTAGAGATTGCGAGGCGTATAAGAACAATATTCTCGCAATTAAAAGGTAGGCAGTTTAGAATATTGTGCAAAGTGAGATTGAGTAATGAATTGAACTCCAATAATGCAGGGAAATTTTCTAGGCGTTTTACTCAACGACTGAAAAATGAGAAGTGTCAGCAAGAACAAAATTTAACAGGTCTTTAATATTATTGCTATAATTTTATCGTCTCCTAAATTGTCTTCATTTTTTATAGGACCCGGGGCTATAAAGTGTTTACAAGATTGTTATTATGAAGTTTGTAATATAGTTGAGAGAACGCTAGTTTTAATAATATTTATATTATATATTCTTAATTTAATTTTCTATTGCTGTTAATCTTCGCTGATATTTTAGTGTTGGCAGATTTAGCGAAAACTTGTCCGCTGACATCCCCATGAATAACGACGGCTCGCTTAGATTTGTCCGTGGATATCGCCATGGATAACTACGGTTCAATTAGACTTGTCCGTGGATGATATCCCCATGGATAACTACGGTTATATTAGACTAGTCCGTGGATATCCCCATGGATAACTACGGTTCACTTAGACTTGTCCGTGGATATCCCCATGGATAACCACCATGTTATACTCTAGTATAAGTACGGACGAGTATAATTACGGAGTATAATGGACCGTGGATAAGTCGGTTCGTGACCTGAGGCTAACCGACGTGGATAACCATGACTTTTCGAGTATAATGCGGAGTATAATGGTAGTATAAAGTCGGGGTATAAACGGTGTGGTTATCCATGGCCAAGTTACGTGCACTGATGTCGGTAATTTGAAATAATATATACTTCTGTTTGCCGAAAATCCAGTGGTGAATTACTAACCAGTCAGTCAGATGAAAGTATTATCAGTCCAACCAGTCAGTCAGATGAAAGTATAATCAGTCCAACAGTTCCTGTCATCCTCCTTAATCATTACGGATGGACACAAGGCAAGATCCCCGCGCGAAGTGTCAAATAATTAACAGCTCCCATGCACCAGATGATGGCAACCCTCCTAACCGGAGGGAGCACGAAGGGGAGGCGGCCTGTGCCCGAAGAAGAACTACGGAAGGTGTCCCCCGGGGAAGATCAGTACCAAGCAATTATGTCCCAACTAGGTAGAAGGGGACGCGCGCACCCCTCCCCGTGAAGGACATGCATACTTCTGACGAAAGTATCACGCATGGCGTGTGATCTGCCATTAGGGCTCTTAAGGGTGCTTATGGTGATATTGACATGGTGTTTCTTTTACCCTAAGCTAATTATACTTTATGTAAAAAACTCTATGATGGCATATCCGTGCAACTAGGATTTGATTATACCTAGTATCGGCAATTAACAAAATAAAATATATTTTTTCGATTTCGATGTGCTCCTATAAGCGATCGCTTTATATTTTCCTGTAAGATTGTAATGTAATAATTGCTTTCGCTATTTTTAGAGCTAAAATTATTGTGATTCCAACAAATTGTTAGAGTATGATGTACAGTAGTACGATTGTATTCTATATTACAAATATCACTGAGGAGTGTCATTCCCCGGGGGTGGTACGCGCGTCCCCTTCTACCTCCACTCTCCCGGGCGGAGGCAGTCTCCCCCATCCCCCACTCGGTTACAGGAATTGCCAGTTGGTACATGGGGGCTCTTAATTATTAGATACGTAGTAGTCATCCTGCCTAATGTCTTTTACAATAATTAAGATGAAGGATTTTCCGACAAAAAAAATAAATGAATAAATATCACTAGTGTTGTGTCCTTCCAAGATATATTTGTGTAACTGACATCGTCAACATCAGTTTTGTTCTTGTTATTTCATAACTACCAGTCTTTTATAAAAGTCTTTTGTCTTCAACGTTAAACATGCAATCTCAGTTTAGCACTAGCAGCGATAACAGGAACATCCAACGTGGTGACACCGTCGGTGCAAACCCGTCATACTCGCATCTTCAATCCTTCTCTAAACTCCAAAAACACGAATTACAATTCCCAAGCTCCACGCAATCTACAAAACCTGCCGACGCACTTCGACGTCTCGGACGAACAACAGTCTTCAGCCACTAATTACGTAACGTCATCTGAATTTCGCAACGCCATCGACCGAATTCAATGATTTCTCCAACCAACTAACACGACTCACAACAACATTCCAGCCAACACGCAACACATCACTCAACAGCTTCCAGCCTCAAGAATCCTCCTTACAACCAAGTGGTAAACGTCGACATCTTCCACAACATCAACAACCAACCCATCACCAACTATCTTCCATCCACCAAGGTTTCGACCATCTCAAACGATGACACCAGAATAAATCAAAGGCATATCGTCAAGACTATATCCTCTCCGATCAACAATCTGACGAATACAAATCCAACATACAACATATTCTCACGTCTATC
>VKHC01000283.1:0-13807 GCA_015143735.1 Synura sp. LO234KE | reverse complement strand
TTAGGTCAAAAGTTGAGGAGGTGTTGAACTCCCTTAATTGCTGTAATCAGCCTGAGAGCAAATCACTTTCTATACGCGAACGTCTTGAGAAAGTGAATTTGCCACATTGTACAGGTTGCCTTGCCCGAAGTAAGGCTAGTCCCTCCCTCACTTCTGCTTCAGTGTAATTGTTTTGAACTCATTTTACCTTCGGTTGTAGTTCTTCATCTCGCTATCTTTCTCGCTATCTATCTTCATAATTCGGGTTCTCACTCCTTTCCAGACCCTCCTTTCTAAGTGCAACTTCTCCCTATTCACGAAGACTTCCCTTTTGTCCATTCCGCATTTTCTCCTCCTCTTCCTTTCGTTTCTTCAACTTTTGTCTGATTTTTTCTACTTTGCTTAGCCTTGGGGCCACCTCTTCAAATATTTAAAATTATGTGAATGTAACTTGAATTTATACCTATTCAAATTCAAAGAACAAGTGTGACCACTATGACAGAGAACAGACAAACGTTTTTTGGTAACGCAAGGGAGCGAAAGCCCGTGAATGAAAATGAGACTAATGGATCACAAGCGGTAGTGGAACTCTATCGAGCCCCAATAAATCTCCATCCTGCTTCAGACGTCGACAACTTTGCACATTTGCACGTAAAAGCTATGCACACTTAAATAATCTTTGTTTGAAAGATTAGGCTTCCATATGAATGAGAACAAGCAGAATTTTTAAGAGTAAACGCTCATAGTTTGCATCATCTAAGTTGCCAAACATTTCCTTTCATCCTCAATTTTGGTCGTCTTTCGCTCAGATTTTCTCGGTTGAGGTGGAACATTATTTTTAATTTGTGATCTTGCTACAGTCTTCTGCTAAAACTCAGTGGCCGTCATATTTCAAATTGCGTCCCGAATAATATCTCCGTAAACTCTTGAATTGATTTGTGCTTGTATATTTTGATAATGTCTTCGCTTACTGGTGAAGATTTCACTCGAATTCTGGTTTTTATCAGCTGCAAACATATTTTATCATCGTATTTGCTCTTAGTAGCCATAATAATAACTAAACACAATATTTAACCGGTTATCACGTCATCAGCGAATAAAATTTGCACCGACTGTAGTTGGTGAACTTAAGATGGACTTTAGACGGTATAAGCACCAGCTATAGTCACCATCCAAAGTCGACTTTCTATGGTTGACTATATCCATGTTAAACATGCTATGCTAAATAAGATGTTTAAGATGATGGATGTTTCTATGGTTGACTATAGGATTTAGTAGACCTATTGCTTGGTTCACTATTGCTGGAGACTTTAAATGGATGCCTTTACTAGGTAGACTTTACATGGAGACTTTGTGTGGGGGGCTTCACTTGGTAGACTTTACATGGATGGAGTACTTTACGTGTACCAGCAGTAGCACACGGTATTAATGAAGTTAAATTAATTCTCGTAGATAATCATTTAATTCTTATCATATTCACCACTCCCTCCCTTCAATCCCAATTTACATTCAACGCATAAACGAAAAGTCACATGTACCCTCTACCATCAAATAAATAGAGAATAGAAGGGCATACGTCGTTCGAAATGAATCGTATTCCTAACCTGTAGTAAATCAATAATAAAAGCGCGAGTTTCACAATCCCTCCACCATCACGTTAAACATGCAATGCTTTCGCAAGATCAAAGTACGCCATGCGATTAAGTGCTGAGAATAAGTACCAAACTAAGTGAAGCCCAAATCATAGTACAATTTTTCCCTCAACTTCCTTCGGGCGCCCTAATACAATATACCAAGGTTTGTTAGATTTTAGGCGCTGATATTCCATGCTTCTAAGAAAATATTTACATATGATAATATTTACATACTCGATACATTACCTCAAACATAACCGCACCAAAAACTATTTAGCTTCCAATATATTCCAATAGTTAAAGAGGGGCTTCTACTTCTGTAACACCATGATGTTTTCAGCTACTAAACTGACCGCTTGGCCGAAGGCATTTGACGAACATATTTTCAGGAAGTGTAAACCCCGCGGTCACGAGAGTTATCTCATGAAACTTTCACAATAACGTAATTGAGTTTATCTTGGACGAAATTTAACTCGTTCTCATTCGTTAATCTTACTTGTTACCTGCAGTTTCCGGTGAAGTTCTAAAAAATCCTGTACCAACCGCAATCAAATACATCACTCACCAATTGAAATAAAGGCTTCTCCAAATGATGCAGCGTCTCAAAACGCTGTTCTTCATATTTGTGTGTAGTGTCTATCGGCCATAATATAAAACAAACATATATTTGAATGTTAATCATAATCTTGAATTTAACCAAATTTTGAATTTAACTGAATATCTTGCGCTGCTCGGATGAAGGAGTAATTATTCTCTAGCTAGCTCCGGAGTAACACCACCTGGAAAATGTGCGGATAATTGGTAAAAATATTGTCCCCCCTGGACTAAGAACAATTAGCCTTACAAAATAATTGTGCGAAAATGATTCTTTTTTTCTCTGGAGATCGTCTTTACAGCACTTTCTTTAATAGGCATTAACATAATTACTGAAAAGTTAGTAGAAGACTTCGATAATGCAATGATGGATATTGACTTAAATGATAAATGTCGATTTTAAAGATTTAGATACCAAAAGAAGCTCTGGTACAGATACAGCAAGGAATCAGGCAAGATACATTTGCAAAAAAATTTCTTGATTACACGAAGGACACTTATAATTCTAAGCATGTTTTCAATAGCTGAGGCAGCTGATAAATCAGATAGTATTGAAAGAAATTTAATTAGGGTTTGCTGATTGCCTTGTAAAAGTATATAAGCGAAGTCCCTGAATTGTGCAGAGACGACATTGAGTTGTGTAATAATGGTTTTATTGACTACATTAACTACTTAAACGATTTTTAGTGCTTATGATCTGTGGTATACTGGGCTGCGAGAGAATTTGAAGCAAGCCTACTATACAAAGTGTGCCGGAAAGAATACTTCTGTGGTCGGTTCGCCGTCTCGATCAAACCGGAAGAAAAGATTCAGAAATACTGATGAACATGTTACTTAGAAATGACGACAATCGCGCATCCTTGGAGAACAGAGCGATTTTTGTATTTCAGTGGTATACTCTTGGACGAATATCTGATGGGGGGGACACATTATTAGGCAACCTGAGCTTCAAGAATCATTTATTAGCTTTAAATTTACGGAAGTTTAAAAATAGTGTACTTATAAGTAACATTCACTTTAATTTAAATTGCCCATCGCGAAGGAAGGTCCTCGTCATGCCCTATCGTCAATTATACTATGAATTAATAACTCTGATAATCACCTCTTTTCTTACTTATCTAACGCAAAAGATATATCTTCGTACAGAAATAAATCTTCGTACAAAAATAAATAGATTATTTAAGAACTTGTACTCAAAATGGTTCGTTTCTGTTAGCGCTACTGAGTAAGGAGGTCAGCAAGGAGATAATTTAATGGAGTCATTAGATACTGTAAGACCAAGGCCATAAGCATGACGGATAAGAAGGTTGCTAGAGCTTTATCTGGGTGGCCAAATGTGAATGAAGAAGCAATATGACTTAATATTTCGTATGTACCTGCTTTTGAACATGGTGGTAAGTTCTTTTGTCTCTGTGATGATTATATTGATCACGCTTTTAAGAAAGGATCTAAGCTTCCTTTGATGCAAGTGTTATTGCCAGGTTTACTTATTCATTACGATTCTATGAAATCTAAATATCCTGAGCACGTCATATTAGAAACCTTAACGTCAAAGGCGCGGTTATTAGACACTATTAAGAACACGGTCATTGGTCGTCACATACTTCATCCAAACAACTCAACGCATCATCGCTACAAGTAAGTGAGTTGGGTCCCTCAACTTTAATGAACGGTGGGGTTATAGTGGTTGAGGAGCGTAAGCAAGAAGTTGTGGTTTAAAACTATCGATATTGTGTGCAATTAATCATGCAATACAATGTCTTTAACGATTCTCTCAAGTTTGATGTCATGGTTTGATTAATTGCTATGAATTGAAAATATCTCCAGAACTACTTCCTCTTCTTATACTACTAAGACATGCAACACCACACAAATTATGCCAACATCAACAATAACGGAGACTTTAAATAACGCAGTTAATATATCTGCTACGACCTTAACAACACCGGCAACCATGGATATTTCATTTCAAATTTAATTAATACTCGAACGAATGAGTGCTTGCACAAGAGTTATACGTATCAAAAGATTTATTGCTTCATTTGTTTTTCAACTCTTGATATATATTCAAACGATACGATTTTGAACCTGAAGCTCATAAAGAATCCGGATCAATGGATCATTACGCAAAAATGGTTCAATACATGAAGCACGCTACATGAAACGTTTCCTTCCAGATAACACTTTAATTGACCCACCTCCTACGTCATTATACCTTGCGATGTCCACGTGTTCAATACATATGGAAGTAAATGCTAAATATTGTGAGAAAGCATTGGTTGAATGGTTAGGAGCAAATCGTGAACTCTGAAGTACCACACGATCTGAGTGCTGTAATAGGAGACAACTGATTCATTTTTCTAGCGCACTTCGCTTGCTAACAATATTGTTGACAATTGTACTAAGAGTCGCTATAATGTAGAGCAAAAAGACATCCAACATAATGAAGCATATAGGGAGAGAGTTGTTGAAACAGAACAAAATTAATATAATCATATATTTTTTAAATATTACCTTCTAATTGAATTTACAATTATTTAGATTTGTCACCTAGTCACACAAGGCGTGAAATAGAAGATTACCATAATCCATTGCAGAACAGCTATGCTACAGTACAATTTGTGCCCTCTGCTCATGGGTACTTTCGACGCCCCACTGGAAATCTAATTCCACAATAGAATTTATACTTACTTACAAGCCTAGTACATATTATAAGATGCAGTCGGATGCATAATGCTGAAATAGGAGGTACCATCCTATCTTGTTGCCTAGCTATACTATGGCACCATTCGGGTCCTCCACATCTGCATACATCTGTCGCCCCACTGAAAAACTTATTCCTCATTAGAATTTATATTAGTGCATAATATAAGGTGCACTTGGAAAAATAGTGCCTGAAATAGGAGAGTAGCATATAAGCTTGTCTAATAGATAATGTGATACCATTCGGATCTACTCACGAAGCCCCATCGAAAAACTTATTGCCCAAGTCAGGAATATAATGGTTTCCAGAAGGCGAGCGTGGCCAAGCACGCGACAAGAAATATTGCCAGTGCGATGGACATAACGGTTACGGTTACACCGACCCGTCTCCCACCCCAAGGGAGGGCGGATATCCCTTCGAGTGTAGTGATACGCTTCTCTATCGCCGCTACCGCCTCCAGCACCGACTCGGATCGCTCCGATTGTTGGAGATTCACACAAGCAATGGTTTGGTTGGCGTGGTGGATAGACTTAGTCATAGGTATACTTGCTGCTGTACTCTGGAGACCCGTGGGATTAACCGACGCAGCACGTGTTTCAACCTCTCTAACTTGACCATGTTTGTCAGGACTTTTGTCGGATACAACGGACGACGGGTCGGCGCTCACTTTCACCTCCCACGTACATGGGTAACATGGAATTTTGAATCCAGTTTTAGAAAAGTGTTCACTAAATTATTCTCTATTTGAAACACGCGTATAACTCCTTCCATCGAAAAGTTGGGGTTTCGGAGAATCAAAATAACAGCTAAACGAATCAGGTGCTTGATCAATCCAATCTCGCGCTCAACACTCCCAGTAATCCGGGCATGATCATAAGGCTCAGCTCTCTCGATAGTGCGGACGTCCTACCGTTGACACACTGCCTCCGTCTTCGTAGTGAGGGCATGAAACATTGAGTTAGCAACGACACCACTGTCCGCTGGTAGAGTAGTTACCGGAGCTCGATCAAGGTGAAATCGATGCAGAAAGCGATCAACGAATACTTCAGGATGAGCGACGCCCTTGAGTAGGTGTTCATGAACAAAGGAGCTGTAACAGTCAACACACACAGCGGCTGCAATTGCACCCCCGTGAGTGGGTTGCTTAATAGAACGCACAGTCAACCCGGAACGGTTTCACGAATGTTGTAATCACTGTACATGCAGCCGATCTTTACACGCTCACCAGTCCTAGATGGTTGCTCTCGATCCGATCAAAGGCCAGTAGCGTGACGCGCTTGAGTGGGAAGAGCAAGTTCCACGATTGCAGGCGTACGATTTTCAAAGCGATGCAGGCCATGCAAAGAGCGATCAAGTGGAATACCTTCGAGGCTTCTATTCTTGACATGCGTCTCCCAGTCGCAAAATGTTAACCCACAGTCATTAATAGCGTTAACACCCGCTCAGTCTGATTTGATACATGGACTTAAGTATTTAAAAAACGTGTGGCAGTACTACTATAGAGAGCGGCCTCAGTTGTTACAGGATATTCAACCACTTTAATAGCAGCAGGGACACAGGTGGTCGCTGTATCAACACCAAAAACAGCAGCATCTGATATATTGGCTTCGTCTACCTCGTAAGTCCTATTTCTTACTCGTAGTAGATGCTTGGTAATAGGATATGAGATCAAGAATTTCTTAAGCTCTGATAGCTCATCAGCAGACATGCGAAGTACTAGTCCATCATTCGCAAACAAAATAGCACAAAAATTCTGACAGTAAGCGTTAGCACACAGAAAGCGTTAGGTGTCGAGGCATATCAGACACGTAATACTTCTGTTTTCTATCCGCGTTCACGCCCATCATCGTTGGCTCACTGGACGTTTGTGAATTAAATCCAGTAATTGTCACACGGTGAGGTATTGGAAGCGGATCTCGCAGTCGTGCAGGGTCACCAGACTTACAGCGGCTGGCACCTGAATTAAACTTCGGAATACCATCAGCAGCAAGTACATGATAAAGAAATGCCATTGCCGTCTCCATTGTAATAGGAACAGTCACGCGCCGAACATCAGTAGTACGGGGGAGGACTTCAGAACATCCATTAATTACAGACCAATACCCAGGAGGAAGACTTTTCAACTGTACATAAGGTTGTTGCAGCATAGCAGCTGCATAATGTACTACTGGTTATTTTGTGCAGTGACTATTTATGTACGCTTGTTTTTTTTAACACGCTATATGGTGTGCACTCCTACTACCCTATTCCTGTACTGCTCGACTGCTCAGTAGGTGGCGTATCTCCGCCACTGGGAGCTATCCGTAATTGACGGGAGGATTTTATTTTAATTTGCTACACTCGGTACACTTCTATTTCTACTTTATCTATGCTACTGTTGGTTTCTAGTTAGTCTTAGAAAGATGACACTGACATACGAAGGGAGGTACTGTTAATTTACGTTAAGCACGGAGAATATGCGTTGGTTACGCGAGTGCGGTGCGCTGACATGCTGTAGTGAACGTGCATGACATGACATGACGTGCGTGTGATATCGGGGGGCGTGAGACGTGTGCGTGACCTGTGTGAGACGGGTGCAAAAGCGTGAGCATGCAGCAGGAGCTAGGATTCGGGTAAATAAGTCAAAATGAGTGAGGCAAGGCGTTGCGGGAGCTCGAAGGGACATAAAGAGAGGTGACTAGGTGGTATGTTCACGTGCGGGAGGTCCAAGTGTAGTGCTACGGGTTCGAATGTACCTGAGGACGAGGGCAGTTACCAGCATGGAGCAGGAGCGTTTCTGGATGACCTGAAGCGAGATTGAGGTTATGTGCACGTTAAGGATCTCATATGTGATAGGTTTGAGTTGTTAGCGCGTTTACCTAGGAGGCAGGAAGCTTCCCGCAACTACTGGTCAACTCGGTTTGGAGGGTCTGGAAGCGAATCTCAGAAATTGATGTTGGAGGGCACATACATCAGGGAGCAAAGTAATTTTAAGCATAAATCAGTTGATTACATATGGAAAATGATTTTATGTTCAATTGCCTGAAGATATTCCAGGCTGAGTGATGTTTGGGGGAAGGTCAGAAATTTGTAAATCGAAGCGAAATTATTTCTTCCGATTGGTGGACTAGTTTTCAGAAAACCTTGAATGAATCCTTATATATCATCGGGCGAGAATACAGACGTAGCAAAATTATTCAAAATGGTGCATTGTCGACGACGATCCGTATCTTGGCGACTTTCATGGGCTAAATTTTACAAGTTATTCTGTGGAGGGTTTTGGAAGTAAATAGTTTGGGGAATTACTTGAGAGATCATATGAATATCATACCTGCAACAGTTTTTCCTATCTCTTATTATTTCTTGAAAATTAAAATCGCTGTTACTGCTTGATTATGCTTGAATTTTTGTCATTGCTCAGAATTAAATTTCCTTGAAATTTCTGCGATCGGGGGGTTAGCTTACATCTTGCTTGAGCTAAATTGTTTTGTTTTACCTCCTACTTTTGCTTATTTCCTGAGATATCCTGATTCTGTTACTTATTATGTTACAATTTTAATTTGACCTGAATGTCAACGTTTATTGCGTTGGGGTGACCGCACGTTATGGATACGCCACGCAACTCACGTAATTAATGTAATAATCAGATTACTTTTTGTTGAAAAATCTTTGCTGCTGAGCCAGTTGTCTGCTCATTCGGGATTAGAACTGCATTTCTACCCATCGATACTAACTATAGTCAACTGCATTTGAAAGAACTTAGAACCTCAGAAACTGCTTCTGAGTTTAGTTGTGGATTATTGGATTGTAGCGAGGAGTGTTCGACAAAAGTCAACCAACTAGCGTAAGTAAGACCTACCACACGCTTTCTCAGAGCCGAACTGTGTTGTAGGAGTAGCTGCGGCACAAGGTTTAGCTAGAACCCCATTAAGAACAGCATCAGATCCAGATAAATTGGTGTGTAAATCAGGTTCAATATCAGCGGTATTGCTAAACATTTGAGTGAACCTACCAGATAAACAAGCATAGACTTCGTCGCTATCCTCCGGTTGTCAGGGGTTTTCCCAGCGACAACCGCGTCATCACTGCGAGGACGTTGGTGACACTCCTGTTCGCGATGTCCCCAAATTATGCACATGGGACACTGACGTTGAAAACACCGTGGTGCGTGCGCACAATGCTGCACGGGGCGATCGTCGTCTCATACAGACATCAGTTGGAGCAAAATAACTTTTGTTCTCGAGTAATTTCATTCTCATACACTCCAGTGGTAAGGGTCTTAGAGGTTTTCCCGTTTTTAAGGTCTGAATACAGTCGCAGCGGCAGCTTGTTCAAGATCCCTGGGTTTCTCATAGGTAGGCTGCGACTTCAACGTACATATAGGAGCTTTCGTGTTCTGAACCGACTTAAGATGGGTATCATCAATCCAGCGAACAAGCTCGGAATAGAATGGCATATTAGAGCACTCGCCCACCACTTCTCTGAGAACTGCGTCGTTCTGTAAACGATATGCATGCTCAAGAACACGTTGTACCCCATCCTTCCTGATTTTGCACTCGGGATGATAAGCACGAAGTAGCATTACAGTAAACAGTTGATCGGTAGTCATGAATTCCGCAAGGCCCAAGTCAAGCCACACCTTAAGATGCTTATTAATGCGCTGCTGAGGGAGCTGTGGACTCTCGTTACTTTCTTCAGCACTCGATGACTCCGCAAGTAATGACATATAAGGTAATCTTATTGTACTCATCATACGTAAGATAATAGATTCCACTCAGATTCTCATTTGTAAACTGCTGCGCGATGCTTTCACCATTAACAACAACGTTCTGACAAAGCTTATCCCTGATAAACGGGTACGATCCAAGAAAACGCTTCAGTTTCTGCAAGATTAGATTAAGCTGCTTCTGCATCTCAGTCACAAGGATCTCGATAACTTGTTGGCGCTGCATCTCCGCTCGAGAAACGGAAGCCTCCTTGAGTGCTGCTGCTTTCTCGGCACGACTCGCCACGTAAGCATCATGGAGTGCCAAAAACATTTGCTTGTAGGTCCTTGAGGCTACCCGTTGATAATCCGCGAGCTCTATTTCGAAGCCTTTCTTCTCATTGGATTTCTCCCAGATCACAATGACTTCAGCCTCAACATCAGTAATACCATCATCGCTTACCACTTTCGCTGTTGCTTAGGACCTTGTCGTCATTACTCTACTCAACCCGCCAGTACGTACGTAAATTTCCCTTTACACTTCTGCTGTAGGAGTTCTTTCTCGCTGATATCTAATTCATGTCTCATATCCATGATACGCTGATTAGGCTCCTCTACTTCCACTTGAGCTGATTCGCATATCAGAATGCTCTCCTCAAGGTCATGCATCTAACTCTTCAGTTCATGCAAGTATAACGAGAGTCTTGACGACGGCAACCAAAGGCTCTCCTCCTCGAATGATTGTGCTTCCAAGAGTCTTAAGGAAAATTCTCCCTATTTGCAAATCATTCAACTTCTCATTCCCAATGGTAAGACGAATTGGATCCTAAAATTCTACACTCTTGACATATTCTGTTCAAGATTTAACCTTCTTCGATGCTTGGTTGGCGTTGTAACCAAGCCCCATATTATTATGAATTTCTTCAGCTTCTTCTGAAGTATAAATGCCAGAGAGCAACTTTTGTTTCATCGCTTCCCCGTTCACGCTTTTTCCCGTCTGAGATTTCTTATCATCCTCCGACTATATTCGTTACAGTATTGCTTTCTTTCCTGAACGCCAAAAAGTATTGAGGTAATATTTTAAGAATGTTAGCGGCTGTTAATCTCGCTTTTCTAGTATTTAGGTCCTATCTTACCAAGGAAAAAGTTAATCACAACTTAATGATTGTCTTCTGAAAAGATTATGCGGAAAAACAAGACAACTGCACCTTACACAATGCAGAACAATTAGGGCGATTAAATAAAGGCAGGGAAACTTCACCTTCAACCTTAGAAAGGTAACGCAATCAATATTATGAAGAAATAAAATATTGCGAGGAGCTCAACAACTTGTGTTCCAGCAAGTACAACCGCAAGAACAAAGTTTTCACAGTTCAGTTTTACATATTCAGACACAATGCCTTTTTGTCGCTCGTAGATAGCGCTTATTGGATTTTTCTGCAGGTATTTTCGGTTGAAAGTTTAAGTTCTGCTGATAGCGTAAGACTTCTACGCCAAATTATTACATAGTATGCGAATGTTTTACAACTTCTTTCAGAGCAATAAGAATATTCGGATCAAATCTGGAGCCTTAGCAGAATCGAGGTCCATATTGCAAATGATTTAACCCAATTTCTTGTAAATGATAACGAAATATGACGTAAAGAGAACAATCACTAGAGCAGCATAATCGAATTTAGTCACTAGGTACGTATTTTGAGTAGTTGTGGAAGGCGCGAGAAAGACAACTACGTCAAGAATCTCATCGCAAAGTACTGGAGATACTGCTGGAGGAAGGCTCTGGGAAATACCTGGATGGTATATATGCCTTCATAGTTTTGAATGAACGACTGTCAACGAGAAATTTATGCAAGATGCTGTAATACCTTTTTACTCAATCTTGCTGTGGTAGTGGGTCTTCCAAGCTCAACTTATTAAATTATATCGCCGAAACGTGTGGAAATACAGTTTAAATTGCTGTCTTCATATATGATGGTGTAAATATATAAATATTAAATTGTTCCTTAAACCGAAATCTACATCATATATAACAACGTTGTTAAATTTGCGTGACGTTCAGTATAATTAGACAACACCAAAAGTATATTCCGATAGTTGCCTGTCCAGGTGGAAAAAGACTGTCCTCTAACCCCATAGCCGAGAGAGCTGTGTGAATGACGGCTATCGAGGGGAGGAGAATATCCGATAGTGCGGTCAAGTAATGCGCACTAGGGGAGGAGGAATAGGTACTAAGGGGAGGATCTTGCAGTAGTACCACGCTCGGGAAAATGTCATGGGTAGCAAGTGGTGGTGGGTGGAGATGCTTATGTCGGTGGGGGCCAAAGGCTATATGAAACCAAACGCAAAATAACTATCCTTCAAACGGTTTTCCCTCTATGTAACAAATAAATATTTCCCTCCTTTTCTTTCGCTGACTCCGTACCTCACCGTATACTGATGCAACCTGTATATCAAGTAGATCTATCCGTAATTCGCGGAGATATACGCCTATCTATGTCAATTTTGTGGACAGTTACTTCACTTATTGGTACACTGGTAAAATGCTTATGGCCTCGAGCCATGGGACTAGTCTATGGTGCGATTTAGCTACACTTTATGCTAAAGTAAAGTCTAGTGCTCTCAAAAAGAAATACATGAATTCCAGTTAAAAAAATCTGATCACGACTAAGAGGAAATAATATAATATGAGAGCTTTGCTTAAGTAAAATTAAAAAAAAATATTACTCAGGGCCGAGATCCATCTCAGCCGAAATACAAAATATGATTGTGTTTTCTATTTTGGAGAGCACGCTGAAAAGGCTAAAATCACCAAAAATTGCATCCATCGGCTGCGTGAATTCACAATCGCTACTTTTGTGCTCCATCGCAATTTAAAGGCACGCGTCGAAACGAATAAATACGCAAGTTTAAGAGTATCTCTAGAAATCAAAAATTTTGCATGAGATTCAAATAGTCTGCTACTTAAATAAGAAACATAAAATTATATTATTATTACTATTAATTACCTCGCACCAGGATGCACTCACAAAGGTCGGGGGATCGAATACCTGATTCACGCGTCGGTGCTGTAAAGAGCTCTGTGTCAGCAACCCCCCCTTTTTGTAATGCATCTTTTTAACATACTATTTACCCGTTGGAAAACATTCAATTTTATTAGTCTTGTATGAAAATTAGTTAAGTATATAGGTGTATTTAAAGGTGTTGAGTGTATATATTCCATAAATGCTTCAACCGAATTATTCGAGTTAAGATATGGTATCAAAGTTTCGGATTTGTGGTGGAATATTCTGATCGTTTGAACATTCATCTGCGCTGGTACCTCCATGAAACCACTAGAAAGTGTGTTATGTCTAGAAGATTAAATAGAATTATTTGAATTTTAAGAGTTTTCGAAGATCTCAAACTGTATGAACATTCTAAATCCTTTAGCAATGATTTTTGAGATTAATTAAATATTCAACAATTATGATTTTTAAACTTTCAAGAATAGAAATATCAAAGAGTCATCGCAATCTAACTTAAGTATGTACACTTAGTAAAGTGCATTGAAAGCGCATCATAAACAACTGCAAGATATATCAGATATCAAATCACTAAAGCCGAATTTCATTCTAAATATTGTAAATCACTAACATATGAATTCACTAAAGCCGTATTTAAAATTTTGAGACGAGCACTGCAATAAATTGGGAACTTCGCTTAAACAACAGCAATTAGAACTATATATTACGCTTCTCACACGAGCGTTGTTTGCCAGTGTAACTTTGTTGCTTAAGTTTCTTAACATCAAACAATTGTCCTCACCTGCTAAGCAAAGTTCATGTGGAGGAACAGAGTTGTTGTTGAACGTATTTAGAACGTCCGGTTTAAGCATCGATTTGAGAATATCCTTAGGATCATCTACCTCGCACAATATATCTCCTTAGCGTAGTCAAGTATTGAGGATTCATCCGTTGAATGACTGGGTTCCAATTATGAACCTCCTTGTTAATCCGGCTAAAGTGACCCTCATTGTGATATTGTTGGTGTTGAACTTATCTTTGCCGAAAATCTAATAGTTAATTACATAGTCAGAAGGAGAAAAACATGAAATGCATTACCCCAACCAAAGAGACTACGTAGAAACTTCCCTCTCTGTACCAAGTGGCGAGTCCCGTGACCGAGTAGAGGGAAACCGGGTGTCACACCCGGGAGAGGAATTAGTCCCCTACA
>VKHC01000282.1:0-13807 GCA_015143735.1 Synura sp. LO234KE | reverse complement strand
GTTGCCAAACGAGAAGCTTGAACAGCGGTGCGATCGAAGATATTGATTATAAATGAGTTCAAGATACTGATAGCTCTCTTGGAAATACCAGTTTCAGGATGCACCTGTATTTTAGCACCTTTTACATATAACTGATGTACGATTCAACGCGCTTATTGCTTGCCTTCCCAGATTTGCTTGGAGCCTTCCCAACTTTCTTGCTTTTAGCAGTAGTTTTTGCCATTTGCACAACTTATTTTGATTTTATAGAATTTGAGCTTTTTACGGACAGGTTGTTTCGAAGTGCGTTGGACTGTGCAAAGATATTAATTGATTAGTTGATAAGTAAAGAATTTGCTCCTACTGAACTCGCTGCCAAGAAAGGTGAAGGTGGAAAGGCCGAGGGGAAGAAAGCCTGGATCAAGAGTACTAAGCATGGGTTTCAATTACCTGTTGGTGGGATTGGGCGCTTATAAAAAAAGCGTAAATACGCTGATCGCGTGAGCGCTGGAGCTTCAGTATACCTCGCTTCTGTACTGGAATAATTAACTGCTGAAATTCTTCAGCTGGCTGGAAATGCATCCCGTTTCAACAAGAAGCGCCGTGTGATACCTCGTCATATTCAGCTTGCAGTCCGAATTTATGAGGAGTTGAACAAGTTGCTTGGCAAAGTGACCATTTCTGAAGGAGCTGTGCTCCCAAATATTCACGCGGTTCTTATTCCTGCGAAGTCCCCAAAGTCGGAGGATAAATCGTCCACGGCGAATAAATGTTTACGAACACCATTCTGTGAACTTCTCGTCACGGTATGATTTTTAAGATGGTTACCTCATACTTTATGACAAGAGATTATGATTCCTATCGTAAGACATTATGCATAAGGAATCCTTTGCAAGCACGATAGAGTCTAAGCTGAATACCGTGATAGAGAATAATCATTAATTATGAAATCCACTCCAACGTAGACGACCAACACATGTTGGGTAAGGGTCACTCTTGTAGTAAATTCACGTTTCAAGCCCCTTGGAACATAAACGGGAATTTACTGGGGAAAAGCTCTTGTTACTAAGCAGTCTCTCCTCGATTAATTTCCCGACTCTATACCTTGGCACTAATTTTAAGCCGATTTTCACAGTACTCTAAAGAGTCGATCCTAAAGACGTGCTTCACGTGTCGCCCCGATCAATAAAAAAAAGAACCGCGGAGAGGTCTACGCTTGAACGAAAGAACTCCTCGCCGTCGACGAGGGTCCCCGTCATCGGCTTCCTTTGGTCGCGCTTTCTTAATAGTAGGAAGATGGGCAGGCGCCTTTGGTCTATAGATAATAGGATTGGAAAGGACCATATGACAGCTAGTGGTAGCTCTGCTAGCTCGCATCGTAGATGTTCCACTCTTCTTTCTCACTGTTTTCCCCCTAACTAATGGTCCCGATCACCTCGTTAGGGAAATATATATGTGCGTACAAATCTTTCACGGGGAGGGGAGGAAATTTATGCCACTCTTGGTTCGGCCTTCTTCCCCTGTCCCTCGGTACATAGGGGATAGTTAACAAACTTATTATAGTAATTTGATTTTTGATCCTTCATTCCACCATTCTCTAACAAGTATATAACTGCTGATGGGTATTGAAGACGAGAAGGGAGAAGTGGAGATTTCATTGTTCAAGGGAGCGACCACGAAGCGGCACCGGATGCGAGGCAGGTACAACTACATTTTGACGATTCTTCACCAATATGAAGTAAACGTTCATGATGGTTTCTACGCCTCGCCATGCTGGTCGTCCTGTTAGTCTTGCTATAATCTAAATAAAATATAGTAGCAATGGTCGTAAATTAGTATTTTGGAGTAAAAATAGTTTTAAAAACGAGTTTCATGCGACTGCACCAAAACATATCTTATTATTTTATTTCTCAGCGTCTGAGTGGTTTTGCCTCAGAATTCGCTTATACTAGACCACTAGATTAGCGTATTCTATTCTTTCAAACGCTCACGCGACACCGCTGACGTCTTTTACAGCGTTTGTCGCACGATGGAAAATTCCGACCAGCAAAACCGGTATCTCTAGCCTATCCAAGATGGGGACATTTAAGGAGAAAAGAATCCACGGGTATTCCTTAAGGCTAAGGTAATCAAGACCTTCAGCCAATCCAATTCTGACAAAGATAAATTTATTAGTTTCCCGGAGAAGCGACCCCGTCCCGGATTTGAACGCAACACTTTAAGTATGGTTCACAAGGGAATTCAACTCAAAAGCAGAATTATTCGGGAAATTGCTTCGAAAATCCTATGATCATCCGTTGGCCAACTTTCACCTCTTGTGATTTCCAGTTTGGCGACAGCAAACAAGCAAAATCTCACTCCTGTTCCCATAAATAGCAATGCAAGACAATATATCCGCTTGCGGTGAACCTTTTAGAGATAAGTTTTGGCATACTCCCGATCAAACATGTTCTGCATCTTGTTTTCTCTCAACAGTTCGAGGCCCTGCAATCGCTTACTGAAAAATCTACTTTCTATTTTCCAGGATGTATCCACCACTCCCTCTACATCATGTAGTGCAGGCACACTCTTCGTATCACTTTCTCCAACGATTCTAGTCGATGATTCCGTGGAGTGTTTCCGGGGCTACTATTAGGCTACTCAAATGAACTTGGCTGAAAGCTGCTTCTAAAATATTGGCCTCCTTTCCCCCCCCGGCCGATTTTTCGAGCTCTCAGCGATACCTCCACATTTACCAGCGAAAAATCTTATAGCAAGCAATTATCGACAGGGCAAAATTGTCATACACAGTAAAAATCATGAAATGGAGTGAGAAACCGCTCCTGTGATACCTACTAGCAATACCCGATAACCGAGAAGAGGGCTCCAGGTGACTACACTTTGAGCGCCGGTGTTAGTACGCCAAAACGACACGTGACGACTCGCCCCAACGCAGTGGCGAAGTTCGAATAGGATCAGAACAATGAAATAGGCGCGAAAGTAATCGCGTTAGAGAAACGTGAAGGGACGAAAGTAAGCGCACCCTTACTCGTAAAGCAACTAGTAGCGCCCCTCACAGAAGTACGTCTTAGCAATGGACGCATAGTTACACCGGGACTGGACCCTTACGACGAGTCCAACCAAGGGGCGTCTTCCGAGGAACGCCCAGCTGTAAACACGTGATAGACAGGCAGGAATGTAGTATAGCAGAGTCATGCAGAGCCACATCGCAATCCCCCCACGGTCAGCGAGGAATTTTTCTATGGCCTGATCTTGAGCGAGAGGGAAATGCCCAGTCCAGCCATTCGAGCACTCCTTGGGTCTATTGCAATCTGGTCGAGCCTATAGAGTATGGTGCTGATCAGAAGTGGCAACCTGGTCCGGAGGTAGCAAAGGAAATATATTTCAAGATTCTTTGAAGCGGACTTCCTTAAGGTGAGCAGCGGGACAAATCCGAACTTCAATGCTTTGAAATGCATCGGCACAGTCAGGTCTGGATGCAGTCAGCATGAAACGAAATGTTACCCTCCTCGCACATACAGAACTTTAAGCACGTTGTTGAGAGTTCCCCAGGGGTCCCGCCACTTTCAGCGTGAGCTGGCGAAAGGCTTTTGCCAGTTGATCCGCTGTGCGCAGCGCGTGGAATGGTTGCCGACATTTGTCTGGAATGATATAGCGCTTTCTGCAATACTCTTGTTCAAGAAATTTCAGATCTGTTATCTCAGCTGTTCACGTAATCGGAATCCATCGCGCGTGTCCTTATTTCGGCGATCCTGCGATGAATGAAGCATCAGGAACTGGATTGAGAAACCGATCCGTGGAAGAAATGCTGAAGGGAGAGAGAGCGACGACAATGCAGCCAGCTTGCTAGATTCCGTCACAACGGTCGGAAAATTGAGTAGCCCGTATTCAATATATAATAAGTCATCACCTTTGCCATAAACTGAAAGCTCAAAGCTAGGAACGAATGCCAAAAGTCAACACAGGGGTGTGGAATGCATTGCGCACACCAAAGATGAGCCGCTGCGCGCTAATTGAGCGCAGTAGGAAGTTCCTGAGGCTGGTTGTGGCGTCGAGGGATGAACAGTATACTTATACGGGTAAAATTTTCCGCCAGTCCTAAGTAGTTTTGTGGACGCTTATAAGCGGATGTTCATTTGGATGTTGATCCCATATATCCGTTGTTTTAGAAGCAATGCCCGACAAGAGCTTGAGCTTATAAGCATTCTCGGTTGTTATGGATCCTTGATTTAATATAAAGGATTTTCTTGGCAGATGCATTTCACCATTGGCTTCATTTATCTGTTGTTGGGCTGCAGCCATGAGCGTCTGTCGACTAGGGACATGCATCTTCCAAAAATTTGTGACTAGAGGTATATCTGATACGCGAGTTCCTTGTTGTACGTAATAGGAGGTATAATTTCAAAAGCTCCAAATTTAAACGAGAATTACGGGATTTCTGGATTCTGAGAAGGTGTGTTCCAAGTTATTTTTAGCAAGATTAAGTAATTTATCACTTCTTCTGGATTAATTGCGCAGGAAAACTGAGCGCGCTCGAGCAGCTGGAAACACTTCTGCGTCTCCTTCTCCTTCACAAGAACTGGTAATTGGCCGGAGATTTCGGTAGTGCAAGTAGCATTCGTGAAATATTTTGGAAACTCGCCATTCACATCCGCAGTGGGAGTTGAATCACCCGACGATTAATTCAAAGATGAGAAAAATTTTCCGGCCAATCTTGGAAAACTGGGTTTCGATCTACCGCAGCTCAACATGGTGCTTGGATGTATGCACAGCATATATCGAGCATTGATTTCAGCGCCATCAAGCAGCTTTTTGGGGTCGGGAGAGCGTTCATTTTTCTTGAGAGCTCGTCCTCTCTCGGAGCGGGAACATGCCACTGCTTGAGACGACGTGGAGTGGATGATTGCCATAGTAGCTTTCAGGGAGCATGTCCTCCTCTCTCTGCTTGCGTTCCTATCAGATCAGCATGATTTTCAAGCTTGTTCACTTTCGTTTTCCCATTATGAACTTGGTTAGCGAGTTGGTAAACCTTCTCTACACGGGCCCTCTTTCATCTGTTAGTATACTGTGCCCCTCCAGCACGTGTGCGTGGATCTGTCGATCTTATGCGCACTCCTGCAGGGTCTTTGTTCTTGCCGCGTCATTCTTGTTGTTCTTAATGCGCTCCTGTCTCCGTGGTGGTGTGTGGTGGCAATGTCTTCGTACTTGGAAGGCGGTGTGCGTCCTCCTCTGGGTGTGGTACCGCGCGGGTCACACACTCGGGCGGGGGAGGTCGCCTCCCTCCCCCCACTCGGCCGCGGTCACGATGGCGGGTTGATTGCCAACGGCATTGTAATTGATATTATTAGACACCCTTCTTAGGTATCCAACCATTAGTCTACCTAAAATAATTAAGATGAATGATTTCGGGAAGTCTTTGGAGTAATACGCTTTTCCTCGATGCATGCGGCCTACTGGTGTTCATGATATAGCTGCTCCTCTCTTGCATTTCGTTCCTCTTTTACGACAAATCGGCACCCCTTAGATGACGGGTTTCATTTTCCAAACAAAAGACCAGTTGAATGGTGTTTGGTTTCGATACCAGATGGATTATGTTGACATTTAATTATAAACATGGATGAAATTTATCACAGAAACAGATAACATAAAAATTCTTTATCGATCGATCTTGTTGTTGAAAGTTGTAAGAAACTAAAAGCGAGAACACATTCGATACCTAATGAAATATTTATATATTGTAGAAGCTAATGAATACCGTAGTGATCAAAGTAAATAGAAGTATTCCGAATCTCATCGACGATATATTAGGTACAGCGGACCCAGCGATGCTGGGAGTGCATATTGGTTCCAAGTTCTTCAGCTTGTCAAATTTGTTTCTGAAAAAAGGCTGGCCCGGGAAGAAATCTCGTAAATAAGTGTTATTACCGCTGGGCTTCTCTGGAGAGTATCCATTGAAATATTTAGTTGGACCACATCTCCATAAATCTGTTGAGTATCGACAAGCTTTGAAAAAGTTAACGCAAGCGCTTGTGCAAGTTGGCAATGTTTCATCTGTTGTTGGATCGCATCGCGGGAAATTCAGGTAACAAAACAAGTTTCTGTAAGCGTTGGAGCAATCTGAATTGTGAGCGAACCTCGTAATAACTTGTCCCCTGTCTCCATATTCGTTAATGCCGGAGTTCTGAAGAGTAGCATTTTGCTCCACAGATATTCTTTGAGCTACATGTCGCTGAAAGCTCTCCCTAATCCAATTGTCCTTTGTCAAAGTTGTATAGTTTTGCCACCTCCCCTCCGGATATTCTCTCGACGGATTTATTGGCTAGAATCAACTTAAGTCAACTACACAAGTACAGAAAAAATTTAATTAAACTCCCCTTACCAGAAAAACTGGTAAGCAAGTGGGATATTTTATGATGTCGTAGCAAAATGGCATGTTGGTCTGTTTCCACTTGGGGTCTAATGGCTGATTGCTGCACGTGCCAACATCCGCGCCCCAGATTCTACAGGCCATTGAGTATCGCAAATATTTAGCAGCACTAACCCAAAAAATTAATTTTATGTGCAAAAAAATCATCTCAACGTGTTAAAAATGTTTTTAAGTCTGCGCAGCCGTTACTGCGTACGCTCAGTCAATTCAGTAATTAATATGGAGGGATCAGATCGATTTTCTGCTACCAAGAATGAACTGATGCCAGAGATTGGCTCAATATCCGATGTTGCGAATATTTATAGATATGAAAGGAAAGAGTATGTTCCAGTAGACGTATCCGAGCATTTCCCGTCAACTCAAAAGTATGATAATATTTCGCTGATGTATATTTTAAAGCGAAAAAAGAAAAAGATCTTGGCGGGCTCTGCTAATAAGCAACCATTTGGGTCACTTATATCGCTTTCTAAATTTGAAGTGAATGGGTATACTGTAGAATATTACATAGAGCTTCCGAAAAACAATTATATGGAAGTAATTCAACCTTTACGGTTGCCCGAAGAATGTAGACCAATTCAAGGGATTAAAAAAATTGATTTATTACGGGAACCTTGTGATACAATCACTAGAGAGGTTGTTTTCCCTAGTATAAGTCCAAGTATCGCACTTGGTCGACTTCAGTTTGAGGCTAATTTTGAGTGTGGCAACTTGTCTCGAGCTGAAATGATCACGCGCCCGACCGGAGAACAGGAATATGATTTACATCTCCGTAAAGATACTGGCTCTGCAGGAGGAGAATTCTGGTATTTCTTCAGGGTTAAAGGGTGCTTGAAAGGTCGCGAATATCGATTCAACATAAGGAATTATAATAATTTAGCAGCATCTTCCGGTTACGCTATCTCACCTATTATATTCAGGTAATCAAAATTAAAGTTGAAATTCTTATTTTCTTACTTGTGGACTTTCCTTGCATTTTTTGTCGCGCATCGTATCCTTGCCTACTAGTACGAAGGAACACGCCCAGTCAGGGCTCGGCTGGATGAGAGCCGGATACGATATAACAGTCCAGGCGAGCTCCAACAACCCGTACGGGGGCCGAGACACGAGGTTCAATATCTCTCCCACCATGTACGAGCGGTCACCCGGCTCCCCCGGAAGTGCGCTTCCGCCCATTGGTCCGCGAGGAATGAACTACACCTATTCCTTCAGCCTACAATTCACCCACCACATGGACATCGTGTACATAGCCTACTCCCAGCCCTATACCTACTCCCAGGGACAGATGTGTGTCCAGGGCTATCTCTCGGACCCTCGGAAAAGCCAGCACGTTCATGTGAAGGAACTCTGTCGTACGGCGAATTCCAATCGGGTGGAACTAATTACAATCACTGAGGGCTGCAAGGAGCACTTGGTTGCACCCGGATCTGGGTCGGGCACAGATTCGCACAGCCCGCGGGATGAGCCGAGAGGGGAGGACAGGGCATCTGCTCCCCCGGTGGGCACGGTGGGGTTCGGGGCAGCGGGAGGGTTGTCGCCACGGGGGACAGAGGACGTACCGGCCGCCAGTACCGCCTACCCCGCGGCGGGATTTCCGAATCCGGTGTCAGCTGCTGCAGAGAAGGACGCGCCGGCCTTTCTGTTGAAGATCCAAGTGAGCCTGCAGAACGCTGCTGCTGGGGCGGGTGGTCCGTCCGGCGGGGCGGGGGCAGGACACGGAGGACATAGTCACAACGGAGTCCCGGTCACCACTCCTGTTGCCGGCGATAATGCGGCGCAAAATCCCTCTGCCAGGCAAATGGTGGCGAAGAAGGTGAAAATTGTCGGAAGTAGAGGGTGAAATTGTGTAACGGTCTTATCCTGAGATTGTATTACTCTGTCCACTCTGCCGATTAATGTGAAATATTTCCCTTATCCGTATCCCAGTCGGACTCGAACTTGAAACGTGAATGTTATACATTATGCGTTGTTATGTTATCGAGGAAGGAGATTGTTACGAAAGGTCATATGAGTCCTCACTTTTCTGCTAATTCCTCGTCCCTACCATTCGGTTCCCTTCTCCAATCACAGCCGCCGCCGTCGTCGTTCTCCACAGGTGGTAGTCATCCTCGCACGTTGTCGCCCGGGAGACGCCGCCGCTTCTTGGACATGTCAGGCAATGATGGACTTCCTCTTGGGCTCAAGTGAAAGGGCCGCAGCGTTACGCAAAGAACTGGTCTTCGTCTTCCTCCCGATGCCCATTCCGGACGGCGTGATTCTTGGTCACTCCAGACTGGATCCTACGGGAGGGGACTGTACCAAGAGTTGGGGGGATTTGCGAGTGGATTCGCATCCAGCTCTCTGGGAGTTGAGGAAGCTGCTTCGTGCTCTTGGTGGGCAGGGCAGACTGGCCGTGTTCATGGAATTGCGGGGATCCTCTATGCGCCTACGGTCCCGGCTATATGGGTGGAGGAGAGACCCCAACGCCGCGTTACCCAACGTGGTCAGCCGGTTAACTCCGACCCAGTTTCTTTCCAGTCCGGGGAACGTGTCTCCAGCAGATCGAATACGCAAACAATCTGTCGTAGGCGGTCGTAGGGTCATCACCCCGGTGGACAAGTCCCCCGCCTATCTGATCCCACCCGCGGCCATCGCCGTGCCCGACACTCCCGATGCGATCCGAGCTGAACCCTTTTTTCTCGGGGTATGTCTGTGGGACCGCACACGTACTCTGGATATACATAAGTGTCGTTTCGCAAGACTCGGTCACGGAGTCGGGTCGAGCGGTGGCAACGACGAGAACTACGGGCGGGAGGAGCGGAGGAGGATCATGGACGGTTACTCCTTTGTGTTCGCTTGTCGGTTTCTGGGAGCCTCGCTGTCCTACTGTGTGGAGTTAGGAGAAGTCCTGGATAGCGATCGCTTCGGGAGGATGCATTGTGAAGCGCTGGAGTACATGCGGTGCGCGATCCCATCATCTCTCACCCCCACTCACTGTACCTCCCTTTCATTTAAGAGTTTGAATTAAATCTCAATTCTCATTCTGTCCATCCACTCTATTTGCTCTCCTATTGAATATGCTTTACACTATCCTCCACAAATATTATTAACTCTACTTCTAATCGACTCCTGTATGATCATACGGCCATGGATTCCCACTTCCCGCGAGCTCGGATAATCGAAGAACTCATTCTGATACTGTGATATTCACTGTGATATCCATTCGATTGTAATATTTTCTGACCGTCAACTTCGCGACTTCCATTCTCCCACATCGATTGGTTACATGTAGAACTGGTCGGATGATTCTCCGAGGCATCGGCGACGTCTTGGTTCCTAAATTTTCTGCCGAACGACGTGGCCGGCGAAAGCGCGAGGCAGAGGGCCGACAAAGAGATATGATCAGCGCGGATTATGAAAAGATATTGCGAGCTGTAGAGAGCGTGGCGCGATTGGGGGGCACACACCCTGCGATATTAACTCGGAAGCTTGTCGGCTTATCTGTACGGAGGAAGGATGACATCATTGTTCCTAATGCAGGAGCGGGGACGAGCGAGGGAGGCGATGTGGGGGAAGGGGCGGGTATAGGCGATGGCTACGGCAGTGATGAGGGAGGGGGGGAGTCGGTGGCGGGATCGCTGTCGAGCGTGAAGAGCAAAATGATCCCTCGTTTGGCCTCGGATGAGGACTCCTCCCGCTCTGAATGTGAGTCGGTTACCGCCGCTTATTCCTTTGCGGCTCTAGAGGATACGATCGTAAATGACCGACCGTTACGGAAAGGTGCGCGACAAGAACAGTTGATGTTGAACTTGAAGGAGTATTGGGGGAGTGGATTGAGAGGGTTGAGCTGTAGTGACACGGACACCAGTGAGGACCAAGAGACCTCTGATGACAGCGACTCGCAGAGAGAGGGCACGCCGTTCGCCAAGAACTCAGCGATGTTTCCGCCGTTACAGCCCTCCGGTCGCCGTTCTCGTCGCAAGGCGTCGGTTGCAGGCAAACATGGCATCGCTTCATCGCCCTCTAAACAGAAGCGGCGTAAGGACAAGAAGCGTGCTAAGCGCCGCGGGGTGCGATGGTCTCGTCATCGGAAGGGCTCTACATTGTCCGGACTATCTGCTGACCGCAGTACTGCATCGTCCTCGTTGGGCACTTCGGGATCAGATTGGGAGCAGTACAGTGGCGATGAGAGCCCGAATCGTTCTCCTGGTAAACCGCTTCAAGGCTTACCGGAATCTGAGGCTGAGGAAGGTTCGATCGGCACTCTGGGTCAGGGCAGTGCGGACGGGGGATCGGCGGGCAGTGGTTCTGGCGCCAAGGGTGTTCGGCATAAGTCTAAACGACACAAGGCGAAGTTCGTGTCTCCGAGACGGCCTAGTACACAACCTAGTTCACAGCAACTTGGACGAGGCCTGGCTGACGTGGCCGAGGGCAAGGGGGAGGGAGATGGCGACGGAGATGATTCGGTGGTGAAGGGTGGAGGCGGCGGGCGTCGTCAGAGCGGGAGGCGGCGGACCCGAATGAAGCTCAGGCCCGCGTCTGCTCTTGAGGCTTCTCGCTCGCCCTCCCCGCGAGGACGAAGTCCTGAGGTACTGATACCCACGGCGAGGAAGCACCATCCGTCTCTGAGCTCGGGCGATGTCGAGAGTGTAGGGATGGTGGTAGGGGGCAATTCGGAGAGTACAAACGACTTGCAGTTGTCGATATCTGACGCGGGGGGAAGGAGCGTGCGAAGTAAATCGGGTGGTGGGCGCGAGGTGTTTCTCACACAGGAAGATGAGTATGGCGGGCGGTTACATGTGGGTGGGCGTGGGCTAGGGTCAGTCTCCCCCCGGTCCCCTAGGACGTTGAGTGATGCCGCTGGTCGAAGAGCCGCAGTACAACGAATTGCAATGAGTGTGCCCCAACCGAGTCCACTGAAAAGCACCTCAGCAGAGAGCGGAGTCAGCAAAAGCGTGGTCGTCGAAGGCATCAGTTTTGCAGATCGAGTTCGACAGATTGAGGCGAGTGGTAGGCATCGACGGATGTCCAGTGAAGGGCGAGAGGAGGGAGTGAGTGACAGCGGCGAAGGCTCAGACTTGCATGACTGGCCAAAGCCTAGACTCACCCGGCAGGGCAGAGCAGTGGAGATGTCAAAGACTCGTCGCCCCTCCCCGCCTGTCAATCTGGGCACACCAGTAGAATTCTCGCCATCGCAAAAAAACGTTATTTCTCTCTCGCGACCTGTAAACGACGAGTCTGAGTCGGTGTCCTTGTCCGTTTCATTATCGACGGATGCAGACCCCAAGGTAACTCGATGGAAATCCAACAGTAGCTTAGCCAGCTCACTGGACTCGACGATCGGACGAGTGTTTGGTATGAAACTTACATTAGCGGCTGTAGAAGACAAGGACGAGGGGTCTCCTGGTCGACATCACCGGAGGAAGAGAACCAGTGGGACGACTCGAAGAAAGGAGAGTGTTGAGAATTCTTACTCCTCGGAGGGTGGTTATACCAGCGGTCGAGGGTCTAGCCGTGGACGAAGAAGCTCTTCGAATGGACAGAAACATCACCGGCGACGGCGCGGGCAGCCACAGTATCCGTGGCACGTGGTGAGAATGGATTTGAAGGCGCCCCCCGCGGTTGAGGCCACCTCAGCCTTCTCCACGGACAGCCCAAGACCCGCGCACGTCAACCAGTTCACTAGTGCACACCGCCGCTCTTTGTTTGTGAACGCCGATAATAAGGCTACAGTTGCAGACCCTTATGACTCCATCTCACAGTATTTCGCGGAAGCGAGCGTGTCGGTGTCTGGCGCTGCCGTCGGAGCGACAGAGCGAGGCCGAGAAAGCGTGACTCCAAAGCTACCTCCGACAGGTAGGAATGTTGGTGGTGCAGTTAGCGGTGCCGTTGGGGCAGGGGAAGCTCGCCCTCCTAACGAAAGTCCGGAGGTTTATCCTCAACCAACAGCAGAGATCTTGCTGCGCGTTGGTTCGCAGAGCGGGCTCGAGCGAAGTCAGTCAGGTTCGGGCACGGGGCACGCGAACGTACTGCGCATTATACTGCCCCTTCGCACTCCCAGTCCTACAATGGAATCGACTGAGATGTCGGATGAGCTGATGTCAAGCGCTGCAGCATTGGGCTACTACAGTCTTCGGGATAGTGTGGAACTGGCAGACCTGAGCTGCTATTCTAGGCCCGTACAAGTCGCTCAGAAGTCTTCCCCTCGATATGTGAGACCGTTACTTCGACAGCGGGAGCCCGTACAGAAGGAGACTACACCTCCTCCGTCACCCCCTCGGAGAGTGGTTGTACACTATGAATGCGGAGGAATACGGCCTCATACCTCTCCAATCCCTAGGAGACTGGTCGAATTCCCAAGTCCTTCTCGAGTGGTAGACCAAGAGGTTCACCGTTACGAGTCCCCACCGAAAGACACTCTATCTAGAGACAACTCCCCGCAACCGAAGACCCGGTCACCACACGCGTCCCCGCCCCGAATAGCGCAGAATTGTAGCAATCCTCAAAGTAGGAATGTTTCTCCTGGTGCCGATGAGGTACAACTTCATCGAGGAGCGGAACATGACAGGGAAGAGGGCGAAGTGGAACAACAACCTGCGAAACTGGCGATTCTGGGACTATTTGATAAGTACCGCGGCAGAGGTGGAAGAGTGCAGGGACGTGAGGACCGTGCTAAGCAGAAGGGGGAGAGCGAAGGTACGAGAGTCCCGCGGGTTCCGTCGCCTGCGGAGGGTGGTCCGCGCAATCCTCTGGGTGGCGCCCCTCTTGTAGCTGCACTAATGAGCCCTATCGGCACAAACGAAAAGAAGGAAGTGCGCGTTGCATCCCCGGATATCCGAGCGACAAGTGGACAGGTGAGCGCACCAGTGTTTTTGACGGCTGCGCAACCGGAGGGGGAGGCGGAAACACGAGATGTAGATGGTGAAGTTGCGGGAGAGTGCATGCACCGTAGCGGGTCCTCTGCTTTCTTCAAAGATACTGTGGCTAAAGTACTGGGTGTTTCGGGAGCGATTCGAACGCATGCAAAAGATGTCCCAGGTGTGCGCCTCCCGGAGGTGTTCGTTCATCCGCGATCTCCCCGTCCCCCGCTGACGAGAAGGGGGAGTGCTATGTTGACTGCGGCGATTCGCAAAGAGAGGTTTATATTTGAAGGGGCTCTAGAGGCAGCCATTCGTCGGACACAAGAGCGTACCCACGGGAAGCAGGCTGTCAGTGGTGGTCCCGCTTCACCGCACAGATGGACCTCTGCTGCGTTGTCACATGACCGCGTTAAGAGTTCCAAATAAGTTAACTTTCTCGATAATCTTAATCCAGTCATTTGTGACGTGAGCCGAGGTAGAAATTCTATCAGAAAAATAAGTAAACTCCGAAACAACACAAAGAATCATTGGTACTCGACCAACGAGCCAGGTACTAGTTGAGGGC
>VKHC01000281.1:0-13843 GCA_015143735.1 Synura sp. LO234KE | reverse complement strand
AATCGTCTTAGATGTACTATTGGACGATTCCGAGTTCGAGCGGCTTTTTTTCGGGCTTTTATTCCTGGAATTAATGTAATAAGTTCTGCGCGATTGGATTGGATGATAGCACGAACCCTGTAGGAGAGTTTGAAACGCTCAGTAATTTCATCCACAATCCAAAGACAAAATGGACAGTGAATACCTTAACAAGTTCTGCAGGATTTGAAGTTAGACTTAAGAAAAATAATCACTCTGAATATACTGAATACGAACAGGGAACCAAACTTTTAGCTGGAATCACTACGAACTATGGTGACATTGTTCGAGCGTTTCCAACCGAAAACTAAGGCGGTAAGAAGGATATTTGTGCGAGTTAAATGATGACGAGTTTGCGGTTGTTGAAGTACAGCTTGCCCCAAAAGATTATTGGGACAAGCACGCCATAACTTATCGACCTCATACTTTGGGAATCGAATTCGCATAGGTGACAGTTGGAGAGACGTTAAACGAGTGATTAAGGTCAACATTTTAGGTGGTGGAATCTGGACTCGACATCCTTGGGAGGATGCCCCTGACGAATTTTTGAGACACTATCGTTTTCAGGAACAAATGAATCCAGTGCTCTCTTGCGGCCTTCATACTTTTTGAGTTCATACCAATTAAATTGCTTGCGTTTTGCTCGCTCGCAGGCCATACGGACACCTTTCGTTTCAACTCTTTTGACGTCGGCTTCTGTTTAACGAAAGCTGACGTCAAAGGAGTTGAAACGAATGGTGTCCGTATGGCCTACGAGCGACCAAAACGCAAGCAATTTAATTGGTATGAACTCGAAAAGTATGAAGGCCGCGATATAAACTATCAAGATTTCCTTGCAGAGATAAAATTTGCTCGTGCTGAAGTTATTGCGAAAGCGGGTCGAATATTTCTTGAAAGGAATGTTGACTTATGGGTGATCGCTCAATCGACAGCCTTAGGAATCGATGAAATCCAAAATCTCCAGCATGAACGCGAATTAAAAGGATATTAGTTATTGGTAACATATTAGTTTTCCAGTAGATTAGTTTCCCTGGATTAATTCACCGAAGTACGTTTGCTTTTTGGGGCCGTATTAACCGTAGTTTTGATTTAAAATGTCAAAAATCGTTGATAAGAATTACTTAGGATGAATGGCAGCAGAATGGTTGGCTAGATGCCGTTTTTTAGAATTGATTCTTTAGAGAAAACTCTGTAGTGTATTGTGAAGAGAGACAATTTACAATTAGGGTCACGTTATATAGTGACCGCAAGAATCATCGGTGAACCTAGCGGTTTTCTACAGAGTATTCCTCCGATATGATTGCTGTCTCTTTCTTAGAATGGTCATGCAAAAGGATCGTAGTGGTATGGAGCAGGACGAACAGGCTGCTGGTGCGCGTGTGCTGGCTGGTGTGCCGCCGCGAGTAGTCGATATTTTTCTTGCTTACTTCCACTGCTTTCTTACTGCTGACTGGTTAGAGAGAAAGGAGCGCGTTATTAGGAGTAATACTACAATATTTTCCTATTTCTTAGCATTTGAGCCTTCCCTCCCGCCCGGCCCTCTGAACACGAGGAGTTAAATGATAACACCTAGTAGGCATTAGTTTTAATATGGGGTTGACTACCATCGCCACAACCGGATCATTCTACATCGTTGTCAGCAGTGCCAGTCATCGTAACGAAAGAATCCAAAATATTTTATTAAGACTCCCCCTCTTTTTGTTCATTTGGTGATAGAGTTGTACTTAGAGTCAATAAATAGAATTAGGACTAGAATGAAGTGGAGGAAGTGTGACCTGGGAGTGGGAAGCTCGTGGCGAGAGAAGCCACGTCACGTCTGATCTCTACTATTCGACTCAAATACGGTTCCTCATCAAGACAAGCCACGAAATCGACAAGCTTTTTGCTACTTATGCTATTTCTTATGTCTTGCGCCACTTTAACCGCTCTGTCGATTAGTGCGACGATGGCCACCATGTCAAGCTCTCTCATCCCGCGTGTTGTCATGGCCGGCGTACCCAGCCGAATCCCACCAGGTGTAACCGCCGACACGTCACCGTAAATCGAGTTCTTATTTACCGAGATGGCACATCGCTCCAGAATCTTTTCGAGTTTCGATCCCGAGAGGCCCGTGGGTCGAGCATCCCAGAGCACGAGGTGGTTATCCGTCCCGTTGGTAACGACCACATAGCCCTTTTTCATTAATTCATCGGCGATGACCACTGCATTTCGCTTGACTTGCGATATATATTCCTTAAAATTATCGGATTGCGCTTCTTTGAGGGCCACGGCTAGAGCAGCGATGTTATTGTTATGTGGGCCGCCTTGGAGGGCTGGGAACACAGCGTTGTTGATTTGATCGAGCAGCGCTCGCTTACAGAATATCATCCCTGCTCGAGGACCACGGAGGGATTTGTGTGTCGTTGTGGTGACGACATCGCAGTATTCGAACGGATTGTTGCATTGTTTCGTCGCAACAAGGCCAGAGATATGTGCGATATCCGCCATAAGATATGCATCGTGGGCCGAACAAATCTCTTTCATGCGTCTATAATCCCAATCCCTTGGGTAAGCGCTTCCTCCCGCTATAATCAACTTGGGCTTATATGCATTAGCAAGGCTCTCTAGTTCTTCATAGTCGATTAGACCTGTCTTTGCGTTTACTCTGATCATCGTTATCCATCAGCGACATTATTATTTATTCGATTTTCAAGGCAAATTACCGGTACGGCAGCGATTCAAAGAAAATAGATGTTGCGCTAACACGACGCTTCGCTGTCTGATATCCATGAGTTAAATGACCTCCACTAGGAAGATCAAGCCCCATTAACCTGTCATGAGGCTTAAGGAGTCCAGTGTAGACCGCAAAATTCGCTGGACTACCACTGTAGGGTTGCACATTAACACCCCATGTTTCGTCCGAAAGATCAAAGAGCTCAAGAGCTCGTGCTTGACATAGCCTCTCCAAGCGATCTACATTTTCATTTCCACCGTAGTACCTTTGACCGGGTAATCCTTCAGAATATTTATTACTAAAACAAGAGCCAAGAGCCTCTAAAACAGCAGCGGAAGCGAAATTTTCGCTGGCAATTAGTTCAATACCAGAATATTGTCGTTGCCATTCGTCCTTAATTATATCGAAAACCTCATCCGCATTCCTTCCATCGTCATCTCTTCCCTTCCCTTCATTTTTAGAAAAAATGCTCGAAGTTGCAATACGTGGTAGAGAAACAGATGAAAAGCCAACAACAATTAATATATATTGTACGAAGAAAAAAGAAAAAATCCTCATTTAACTATGTTAAGCTAGCCGAGCGCTGAAATTTATTCAAATCGGTTACAGTTATAAGAAACCTAAAACAAGGTAGAAAATGAATAAAAAACATGATTTAGTTTGGAATTTAGGCATGAGAGAAAAGGATTTTACAGCTATTACTGACGACGGTGACTCTGAAGATTCTATTAATCAAATTTTTCGCTCGTCACCGACCCGTCCAGTCGAAAGGAATTTAAGAAATCGCAAAGTTGTTGACGATGATGGTTCTTTGACCGGCAATTTTTCTCCTGAATCATCTCTTACATTGGAGGATGGCGAGAAATCGTACGCTGCTGATTCTGTAAACTCTTCGGTCACTTTTGATTCGTTTGCAGAACAAAAGCGCTTAGCAAAAGAAAATATGGAAAGGAATAGGAAATCTTCGAATGGGGGCGCGAAGTTTAAGCCATCGGAGAACAACATTATGTACCCAGATGATTTCAGAAATGTTAAGTTCTCCCAAGATTTAGAGTTCATCGGTCCATTACCCAATACAAGCACTTCCAATGTAGGTGTGAAACCATCTACCAAAGCTAGTTCAATGAATACGGCTGATGACGGGGATAGCAAGGATGACTATGATCGTTTTATAGCTTTATTTCAAGAAGAAACCAACAAAGACTGCGTCGTAGATGGTTCGAAATCGAATGAAAATCCTAAGGATCAAGCGCCTCAATCAAAGAAATCGAGGAGAAAAAATAACAATACACAGGCGGCAGCACCTAGGCAAATAGAATCCGTTGATAAAAATGATGATCAGAACGTGCTTCCTATACGAGGAGAATACCGTAAATTACTGTTATTGATGAACGATCCATTTATCCGCGAAGCCGTTCTCAGTGCACCACCGCATGCCACCGCAAAAACATTGGTATCCCATTTGAAACGGTCCATGACATCGATCACCGCGATGTCCAAAACCTTCGCTTCCTCAGCCGGAGCAAGCAAGGAAGTAAGTAGGCCTTCCACCAGTGGCCCCTCCCATCTGCCCTCTAACCTCAATACTGAATGGATCAATAAGCAATCTGTGCCAATCATTGCAAAGTTTGAACCTAAACCTAAAACACCGCGTCTTTCCACCGACTGTGTACCTCTGCCAACGTTCGACACCATCGACAAATTACAGAGTTTAAATGGCCGAGTAATACTGCTAGACGCAACAGCATCGGCCTCTACGTCATACCACAATGTGAACAGGAACGCAACGCATAATAACGGTTATGACCCGATTGACAGTGGGAAGGGAGGAAGTCTGATCAAGCTGGAAGTGCAGGCCTCAAGTGCCACGGTTTGGAACGAAGCGAAGAGCAGGAAGGCGAGTAAGTATCCGACAGGCCGCGGGGAATTCTACAAGGCTGCGAGAGCGGACAGCAGTATGTCCGAGCTGCTGGAAATAGAAAGGGCGTACTCTTCTCAGCGACTATCGAGCCTCCGCATGACCAGAAGTCTGGACGTACTCTCGACCTTCCCAGAGAACGGTTACGCGCAGTTCAAGCGGAAGTACGGGGTGGGCTTCACCTGCCTGGTGTTCGACTTCCACATGCAATTGGTTGGGACCTTTCAGGCGGACCACCTCGCGGGTGTGGAGTCCTCGCTTAAGTCAGAGACGCTGCCAGGGCTTCGAATGGATCTGCCCGACCACTTTGCCCCTCCTGCGAAGGCCGTCCCGCGGACACGACCGACGATCACGCGAAAGCTGTCTTCCCTTACAGCCAAGGACAAGATCAATTATATCTTGAACAACTACAGCAATAATGCCGGGATGACAGATGCGAGTACTACTGCAGGTGGACAGGTGGGAGAGGCGGCGGTGGGGGAAGACTCAAGTCATAGTTTACGGACTCTGGACGAGCAGGCGATCGGGTCGTCAGGCCAACGAGCAAATGGGAACCCGTCTCTGCGCGACCTGCACGTCCATGGCTCAAGACATGTGCTCTGGAGCCAGGACGAAGATTCTATGAACGAACCTCAACGACTAGTTGAGAATGCGGCCGGACACGATAACCTTGTGGTTGGTGTTGGGTCTGGGTCCGTGCCTGTGTCATCAGGACCGAAGAAGTATCTGCGCAGATCCAGTTCAGATCTCGGAGAATCGGAGTTCCGCAACGAGGAGAGTCTGGGGCTTATGTCTCTGGACCTGAGCGCCATTCCGGCCAATGTATTTGCCATCGTCCCTGTCCTGCTCGACGAGTCGATCTTGGCGACCCACCCGCCAGAGACCGACGCGGAGTATGACATGGCGCGAGAGTTCTTCCGAGACTCTGATTTCCACTTCAAACTCAGCACATCCACCGGTACAGAGGGCTCGCCGTCTTTGGCTCAACGACGTTTCGGCGAGGGGGAAGAGTCGGATTCCGAAGGTTTCTTGGACCGCGTGCACATGGCCCGCCGACTGTATGCTCCGCCGATACCCGACGACTCGAATTTGAATGTTGCCCAGGTGTGTCTTTATGTCCGCTCTTACTGCGACTCCAACACAATCTCCCTCGCCTAGTTACATTCATTTATCTGACGCTTGTGGCTCATCTTCTCTGTTTTTTTTATTCTATCCGCTCGCCCGGCTCTATATCTCTTGTCCAGAGAATTTGTGGACCGGGCGCTGGCTTCTGTCCTTTCATCCTTTATAGAAAGCACCGGCCCGAGGCTGGGTGGGCCACCAAGACTGTTGGGAGCGTCCTCCCAATGGCCTCTCCGCCTAACCTACTGATCAACGACACGGTCGCGATGATGACTGCCAACCACGTGTTGCCCTACGCGGTCGTCCACGTCGAGCACTGCTGCAACTGCGAGGAGCACGCCATGACCACCAAGCATGTCATAGGCTCCTATGAGGACAAGGCGCGACAACTGAGGCAACAACTGTCGAAGAAAATCCCCCCTGTCATATTTATCACCAATCATAAAATGGTAGTCGCTCCCAGACCCCGAATTGGGTCCTTCGATATCACGCTGCAGCCGTACCACAGCGCTTATACACAGGAGGTATTCTCGAAGACCTCTCGTCTGAACTTCCCATCTCATTCCGAAGTGCTGGAGCACCTGTCCAGTTTGCTGATCCCGGACACCATTTTGTTTATGACTCCGGCAAAGATCCACATCCGACTGATCGACTCGTTCTACAGGTGTGTGGGTGGTGTGGAGTGATAGGACGTGGCGTGGTGGGTGTGCGGTGTGCAGTGCACCTCAGGGCCGATCGGTTATGGCACCTCACCAATGAGCACATAGTGTCTTTAGAGCAACACAGTTCTCAAGCTATTCATTACCCTATACCGTATAAATTTCACCAGCCAGTGAGGGGTGATGGGCTTATAGCGCCTTGCTGCGGTCTCTTCACAGCACTTATGTCTATACTGTGCATACATATTACACCTGGGTGATCGCTTTCGAATATTATTTGTTTTCATTTTGATTTGTGATCGAGTGTTGGAGGTACAGGCCCCATATGACAGCAGTCATTTAACCGCATCCTAAATTAACTCCTCGTGCGTGCGAATGCATCTTTTTATGGGTGTACAGGTTACCTATTTCCAACGCGCGAGTGTGCTTGTACCGAATCGTGGTCGGGGTGCGCTCCCCTTCCCCACCAGAGCGCTATCTACAAGGATTCGGCGCCACCGCTGAGTCTTCCATACTGTTGGACGAGTCCTCCTACGAGCCTTGTCCGCATGTCGTGGCCGCCGCTGTTCCGGGCCTAGGAGCCATAGTACCTCCCTTCAAGTTGGGTGACGCACGAGGGGGCACTCATAGGAGTTCCATCAAGTCACCTGCCGTTACATCCGGAAATGAGGGGAAGAAGGCGCGGGCTGAGTCGAGGAGAAAAAGCAGCAATGAAAACGCAGCGTCGGTGTGGGGCGCCGCGGTGGCTGCTGCTTCTAACCCCGTGTATTACCAGAGCCCGCATCACCAAAACAATACTGGCAACAACTACAGTCAAGCTTCCTTGTTGCTTCGAAGCTCCAGCGTGGAGGACGCTGCGCTGAGAAGGTCGACCATCTTCTTCCGCCTGAGGTCCTGGACGAGACAAGAGGTGAAAGGGAATAGTTATATAGCGAGAGTAGGATATGTTTTTGCACTGTGGCATGTTCTTGAGCTACCAAACATAACAAGACCATGAGACGTATTGCGTTCCCTCGCCGCCCTGCCTCCTCCACCTCTGACCTGTATACGCAAAATTCTGTCGAACTGTTGTATATTTGCAGGTGGAGGATTGGTTCAACGCCTTCGGTGTGATACCTAAAGTTGTTCAGAACGCTGTAGCTGCAGGGGTGGTCGATGGAACCTCATTCGCCTTACTAGTGAACTCGAGGTCGTTGTATGACTGGGGCGTGCGATCGCGGGTGATATTGAAAAAGATGCAGACGAGTTTAGATGAACTGAACGCGGCATTCAAACACTACGACCCTTACCTCTCAGACGGAAGCGAACGGGAACAAGCAAGTTCGATACCGAAGCCCGACGGGTTCGGGTACAATAAATCAAGCTTTGAATCGGTTACGTACGAGTACGCCGGCCAAGGTTACACGGACAGCAACGGATGCGTTGAACTGCCCATACAACACGCGGGTGCATATTTGTACACAGCCTCGGAGAACTCGAAGGAGTCTTTCTGCTCGTTGGGGTTCCACGTGAACACCGACCGGAAGCACTGGGTGTATAGCGCATTTATGAAACCGCTATTGTGTCGCGTGACTGTGGTCATAGAGACGCCGTCGTCTGCCTTCCGACACGTGCCATTCGGATGGGATGGTGGAGTGGTGGTTTCGCTTATAAATGTCGACAGTGGCAGGCGACACTACGTCATCGCCAAGTCTGACCCGGAATTTCGCTATCACACGAGCAGTGCCAGCAGTCGTCCGGGTGATGCCCAGGCCTCGGAACTATTGAGTGTGGATAATCTGCAGATACACCGCAGTCGATCGCTCGCGCGTGCTAGCGTGGAGGAGTTGAGCACCGAACAGCCGGAGCAACACCAACAACCGTTCGCATCTGCGCCGTCTTCCCCGTTGCCACAAATGTCTCCGTCGTCTTCCCCATCTCCTCCACGTAAGCGCCGCTCGTCCCTGCGCCAGCAACAGCAGTACCCGCGGGCTCTTGATAACACGAGCACCAACGCTGTCAACTACGCCCAAGATAATAAAAGACGGCCATCTCAATATTCTCAAGTGTCGGACGCTTCGGAGGGCGCGGGTGGAGCGATCACCACAGCGATTCGGGACAATAATAAGAAAGCGCCGAGAATGAGTTGGGAGAGCGGTAGCGTCGGCGAGGAGTACAATCGTGTTAACAGCCACCATCCTCATAGTCATCGAAGCAAGAAGCCTCGAGGGAGGTCAGGTAGTTTCGTGGATAATCCTCCAGGTCCTACGGTAAAGCTCGAGCTTAAAGTAGGCGTGATCTGGTTGCCAGTAGGCACATACTTAAGTGAAGTTGACGGGAAAATCATTAAAATTGAGAATAAATATAACGGCAGCGGTCAAGATGCGCGAGGCGGAGACTTAGGTGGATTGAGTGATAGCGCTGAACTGAGCGATCCTAAAGACACAGACGCGACTAACGGAGCTCAGGTGACAGAAAATGAGGTCGGTAAGTTGTCCGTTGATAAGATCGATGTGCCCTCCGTAACAGAACCAGCTCCGGCGAACTTAGTAGAGGTCCCGCGACTGCCGTTAACGAATCGACAAAGCAATCCTCCAGTGCGTCCTCACAGTGAGTTCGAGAATAAGCTGGTGCGAGCGAGACAAAAACGCTTGGATGAGATTAAAAGAATGAATGATGAGATTTTGGAGTCGAGGATTCTGCAAACACGGTCTCCGATGATAGAGTCTGTCACAGTTGTTTTTGACGCCGAGTTAGCTTACCAATGTCACATACGCCATTTAAGCAAAGCTGCTGCATTAATACAGGGAAAATATCGCATGAGAAGAGTTTCCTTTTTGAAACAGAACTTCAAATCTCTCGATCGTATAAAAGATTCCTTGTATCACTATCTGAATAAAGCTCGCGCGAAGATCCGACGCAGGATTCTGTTGCGAATGCAGTCGTGGGTGAAATACGAAGTCCACCGCCATCGATTTGAGAGGTTCAAAAGGCAGATTATTAGACTACAATCTCATTTTCGCCGGAAGAAAAGTATCAATCGGGTAAAGCGAATGAAAAGAAATCTGCGAATCTTGCAAAATGCGGTGTATATTTTCCTGATACACCGCCGTAACCGACTGCTATGCGTCATTCGTATTCAAAAAACTCTCCGAGGTCTCTTCGCGCGAAGGAAGTTATTCGCTTTAAAATTTCGCAAAATGTGGACAAAACTGACTCGCCTTTGTGCTGAGAAAGGGAACCAATTGATTCGTATGCGTTTAGTGGCGGAACAACGACGGAAAATCAGACAAGCGGAGTTAGAGGCTGCCGAGCATGAGACGAGGATGCAGATGGAGCGGATGGAGCGGGAGCGCATAGCGAACAAATTAGAAGAAGAGCTCCGAAGAAACAGCGCTTCGATAACGATTCAGAGTTTAGTTCGTGGGTTCCTGCAGAGACGATGGTATCAGAAACTGCTCGCTATTAACGAAGTCATCGATGTGCCGTCGCCGAAGATTGACGCAACTTCCCCGAAGATAGACCTGCCGACCATTCCAGAAGAGGTGTGTAAGCTACAGCGTCACTTAAAGTGTTTCACGAATTGAAGCGATGTGTAAATTTTCAACAGATCATGAAGAGGGTTGTTATTTTTCGGTCCTCTCATCAATGTCGTGAATGCACGTGTGTTTTTGCGTTGGCGACAGGCTGCGAGTATATCGATCACACCGACGGAGCGCCGGAGACACAGCCTAATGAGGAACTCTTTCGTGATGATGATGCTGGAGGACTCCTTTGCGAAATACGCTGTGAAAATACAGAATCTCTACCGGGTACACCGGTACGATTGTAACTGATCGCTTGTTACCTTGGGCTACCAACGTGTTTGACCTTTTCAAGCCTGATTAAGATAAATAATGAAAAAATTGTGGAATATTCGCTTGTATTGTTTTGTCTCTATAGCCCCGATTATGCACTTACGCGAATCTGTGAACTGAACTCGTTGTTATCCAGGTGCCGTTTACAGTACTTCCAAAGGAGGAAGTTTATCCTGGGAGACGCTGCCCCTCCGCTGCCACTCCGGCAAATTAGATCCTTCGCTACAACAAAGAAGAAAGTACGTATGGCTGCGAGTGTTGGTCGAGAGTCCTCCAAGGGAACCGGTGTAGGCAATGTCGGAGCAGACGGTCGTTATAAACAAGGAGGTACACCGAACGACACAGATGCCTACAATAGCGAAATGGAAGACGAAGACTCGGACGACGAGCGGAGCGGTGCTTGCCGTGTTCGGTCGTATGGCGGGTTCGGCGGTTACGGCATTTCTAGCGCTCCGTCCGATGATAGCTTTGAGTCTATTTACGATAACTTACGAAAGTCGTCGCTTACAACCGGCGGTCTGTTAGGGGTGGGCGAGGGTCGTATCCCGGGTATAGCTGGCGCTGAGGAGATAGTGGTGAATGACACAGGCAACGACGGTGCTCAGTATCCATCAGCGTCGTGGTATCCAAATGCCAGCAAAGGAACAGCGCTCGGTGTGTCTTATGACTCTTATGACGGAGGCTCCATGGACCAGATCGAAACCGCCAAAGCTCAAATTTTCATATCAAAATTTCGAAAGATGAGAACTGATATGTTTCAATCATTTAGTCAGAAATATCAGAGGGACTGGTGGACGCAGCAACAAGAGCTGTCTGAGGAGAATAGGGAGAACGCATTTCAAGACTATTTGGATCGTATTTATGAGTCGCCAGTTGCCTTCGACCGCATATATGAGAGTGAAGAAGACTCTGACGAATCCGAGGACGATGAATACGATTAAATCTGATGTCCTGGTTCCAACTGCCGGATAGGGACCCAATTGCGGTTCGAGGAGGTGTGATGGAGGAGGGATTGGGTACAGTTGGATAACGTCTTAGTGATCATCAACTCCACGGCATTTTGAGCGATAACCTGCATACTAGTTTGGGACAATTGTGGGGCGAGTTTTACTTCAATCGCTCGTCGTATCTGAAGAAAATTATCTCTGTGAATGTCGGTGTGAGATTCATGCGTTTCCTACGGATAGAACAGTCTACCTAGGAATAAAACGTTAATCCGAATAAATACCCTCCCTAGCGCCGCCGCACACGTCCTCTTGTCCTCGATGAAACTAATGAAGCTTTAATCAGTACAATGAAAATAAAAGAAATTAATGAAACTAATGGCACCCAGCGCTAGTCCTCCTCTCGTAGCCGTCGCGAAATGTATATACGGGAGACTGCCACCAAGGAGGGGGACTCCATCCGGCGGCGAACAAAGGCAGTCTGCTTTTTGTTTTCTCACCTGGTGCATAAGAGAGGAATCTCCTCAGCAATCGGCACACAAGCACTGCCCTTAAGAGGATGCATGCAGCAAAAATCCGCATTCGCGTACGATAGCTGCTCGTAGTAGGTGCGTGTGAGTGTGGAAAGCGTTTATGTCAAGTTGAACAGCAGACGAATTTTGAAGAAAGGCAATTGTTAGCTTTTCTCTCCCCCCTTTCTTCTTTAGCCTGTTGCTGCTTCTTGCTAGTTATCCTCATTCAAACAACTAGTTGTTACTAAGGTGTGGTTTTCACCGTAGTTTAGAGAGTAAGAAGAAAGAGCGATAGCAACAACAAGCATTCTTTCTTTCAAATTCAATATCACTGAGCTTAATAGAAATAGCAGCGACCGGGCAATACACACGAGGATAGACAACAATTCTCGCGCAACGAAATGCATTCTGATTATTCATGGAACACAACACCGTACTCTGACAAGATAAAACGTCTGAAGGTTATCACACCGATCTGAATTATATGATTTTCCAAGTCCGATTCTGACCAATTTGCCTCAGAATTTGCCATGTGGCTTCAAGACCATCGTCATCGAAGCCATCAAAACGCTGGTGGTAACGTCCCCGGCTTCTCGCGTTGGCTAAAAATAGGAAATTGAAGACGACGGAACATCGTTTCCTGCGAGAAACATTAATCCTGAAACGCTTTACATGAAAATATTTTTAGGACCGAATCAACTCAGAATTTGGGACCTCGGCAACCTGGAGTTAAGTTTGGTGCCCCTGATAATCTCAACATTTCCACGGAAATAATTGATTGTCAGAAGTACAACAATGAACAGGCGTAACGGGAATATCATACTAGGGGGTTGTTCCATCCGAGGCACAACTATCGGTGGTTCGGAAGATGTGCGAACTCAGCAGTCGGACGCTGGAAGAAAAGACGTGAAGGAGATAATCCACGTTGTCCCTTTCACGGTAATAAGGTGGTGGAGAGCCAGAGATTCACTGGAGTACAGTGACCGAGTAGGGTAGGGTTTGTGTGTGCGTGGAGCGCGCCTCCCATCTCTCCTTTGCGATATAGCAAACTGCCGAAAGAGTGCAGGGTGAGTACTTCTGTAGACCGGACGGCGTGGTAGAGCAGTACGAAGTTAGGGAGGAGGCTAGAGTGATGGAGGTGGACTGGACAAGGAGAGTCCGATCGCTGGTGGGGCTGCTGAACAAGGAGGGCGCTCGAGTACCATTGAGGACACTGTTCTTGACTCGCGGATGGAGTCGACAGCGAAGAAGGATCGAAGAAACTTCTAATGTTGGTGGGTGACGGCCGTTGCGGGAAAGAGAAGAGTGGTGTAAGGGGCTAGATGGTCAACCGATCAGGCAGAGGCTAAAACTGGAGTGTGCGAGGGGCCTATCTTAGGAATGGCAGATAGTGTTAGAGATACTAATGCAGTTTTGTTGCCCTGATCTTGCGGTCGTAATGGGTGAGCAAACAGCGTACTCAAACTTCAACAACAAGGATCCTACGCAATCATCACTATCGCTGCGGTGAGGGAAGATGACCGCTTGAGGCGACTACATTAGATATCAACTAAGAGTAGGGACAGTCTGTTAATAGCTTGTCGCATGTTTCGCAGTTGGAGTAAAGCCATTTAAAGTTCAAAAAGGAGAGGACTGTCCATTATATTCTGATATCGTCGCATCGCACTTTAAACTTATGAGTATTATTGTTTCGATATTCATCTCACACAGACAAATATTTGCTTTGAAAGAAATGAAGAGTTCATGTAGTAGAAAGCAATTGAAACTCCATAAACGGTTGTTGTGATACTTTTCTGCAGCTGAATACGAGAATTTTATTATTTTAAAAATTTTAGTTTACTTTAAAAATAGTGACTCCTATTTTTGTTACTTGAATATTGAAAGCTGTAGTACTTATGCATTGAACGGCCGTTGTTAAGAACTCATGGACTCTATTTATTTACCTTACCTTCGTTATAAAAAAGTTTTGGTAACGATTTAGTGCATAATAATCATCTTATGCGATTTGAAGAATTTGAAATTACTAACAGAAGAAATCATAGCATTGTTATATGTAAAAGACTACGTACTTACACACAGAACCTACTCAATCAAACGAAAACCTATTTTATATCCAACTCT
>VKHC01000280.1:0-13873 GCA_015143735.1 Synura sp. LO234KE | reverse complement strand
TTCGCTGAAATCGACTGGATTGTCTGACGGCGCTTTCAAAGAAGTCACGAATTATTTGATGGATTTTCTCCATGGTCGTGTTATAATGACATTAGACCTGTCATTCAACGCATTGACTCCGAATATCGCCGCTGAGATTATTCGTTGGATAAGCGACGCTAAAGTTAACTACATAAATTTGGATGGAAATTATATGTGCTCGAAGAAGGATATCAGAAATTTTTGTTCAGCGTTAGTGGCTGAATTTGATGGAGATAAAGAAAAAGTTGCAAATGTAATGAAACACATAATTTTCATACCAAAATATTATATACACCAAGCGTCAAAAGTTGTGAAATTATATAATAATTTGATTACAACAGGGCACCTACCGACGAATTGGGCTGATATTCATCGAGAATATTACCTAATGTTATCCTCTGGAAAATGCTCCTTTCCAGAAGAATCTTTGGAGTTTGATCCAGATGTTGATTTAGTGTGATAGGAATATTTGCTTGATCCATTTCTACGGTCATAACTGGTTTTTTGCTTTCATGGGATCGCTGAAAATTATTCTTAGCTTTTAATTTAATCGCATAATACGAAATATTTTATGGTTACAGGTAAATGATGAAAGTCAAAATTCGATAAAACCCACTCCCCCAGCAAATGAAGAACCATTCCCTCTGTATGGCCGGTCCCGTGATCGAGTACATAACTCCAGGTCTATGCACCTAAAGCGTCTATATCAGGTTGCAAATACATTTCCGAGAACTAGGTCGTAGGAGCCGAAAATCCAACAAGAATTCTTGTATTACGACTGAAGCTCCGCGCTAATTCCGAAAATCTTATATTTATATAGGCTGACATGACACAGGCATGAAGTTAATAAAACTCACACGGATTAGGACGACGTCACAAGAACCACCCTCTATCGCAGCATCAGTGGATAAAAACCGCCCCATGCTATAGTAGTGGTAACGACTATTGTACCATCCAAACAAGTCTACCACTAAAACCGCAGCTATATCGGGAGAAGCTTTACATCTGTGCACCAAAATCGTCCATCAAAATCTAAAAAAATATTCCTATGTAGTGTGATTAAAACCACAAAAAGCCATGGAAGAAACCCAGATAAAGATAAATCTGGACCACCACTTGAATCTGGCATTATGGTGTTTGTGGTCCACCTTAATATAAACTTATTTTCAAGAAAAAGATGAAGACATAAAATATATATGGAAACGAAAATAAGTTGTATGCACGAGGTATCTTTTCGAGATATATGTAGGAGGTGTATGTACGCCGATGAGATTTTAGTAGTAATTGCTAGATATTGGTCCTAAATCAAGTGGAAGGCAAAATTAGATTTAAGTAGATGGAGTATTTAGATTTTTTAATTACCTGATACATCTAAAATTATTTCATGTGGGAAATCCTTTTGGCGCCTGCTGGTAGATTTTAATTAGCGAGTGTTGACTTTTCCTAAGGATTCGCAAATATATTGCTAGTCTCTAAGGATAGCGATTGATTCCTTACATCTACCTTAAAGAACTTCTAGCGGATCATAACGGAATAAATTATTTGAACTAATTCATGTATTTTCAGGTAGGGCAATATTTCCTAATTTCTACTAGAAATCGGTTGGGTTACTGCTAATCAATCCAATTTCTCTTTTCACCATTCCGTACTCTTCCGAATTCCAAGATTATTCTTCTTCATCAAGCTCGCCGTCTATTGTCAGACCGGGTTCTTCATTTCTTGCTTTATGCGCACCGATTTCTCCAAAACGGGAAAACCTTTCCTCCATATCTAGAGCTCTACGACATTTGGATCCAACTATGCCCCATTGTTCAAACATAACTTTTCTCTGATCTCTGAAGTAAATAAAGTCGTTTTCGGTCATAGAGTTTCTCGATGTCTTGACGTACTCCTTAGCGGTTGCAGCCGCACGAAAAGCTTCACATGTCCTAAAATCTCGGTTTCCTCTAAATATATTCTAAGCATAAATTATTAATAACTTTTTTTAGGTACCTAGAAATTTCGAACAAGCATCCTAAAATAATAGCCTCGTTTGCAGCAGTTGTTAGGCGAATACAGTCTGTATCTGGAAAAGTGATTATTATTTTTATTGTTTCCCTCGTCTTCATAGTTCAACATACGAAGAAGTATGGAAGTGGCTTCCACAATAGTTTGATATTTGCATTTAATCATCTATTGCTCATCATTCTCCTCGCTTCCCTGGCGGCATCTAAGACCTAAAAATATTTTATAAGATAGCAAATATTGTAAAAGAAAGGACATAATTCATCATATATCCACTGGCATGTAACAGGCAACTTACTTTCTACTCTACACAATCAATATGTACTAGCTGTTATATACAATTCGAATGTTGGTTGTGCTCACCTAAATAAACTGGTCGTGGTACTGGTCGTGGTAAGACAGCAGGATCAAGACCTTGTCGTAAGAAAACGATCCCTGTCATCAACTTTTCTCGCATCGGATCAGGGAGGAATTTCAGAAGCCTGATATACTTCCGCGTTTTCATACGAGAAGCTAAGTTAGTTTGTTATAGAGGTAGTTCCTGATGGTGATTGTATCCTCATCGCGACGGCGAACCATCACTCCAAAAAGCCTTGAGAACAATAGGCGTTCACCAACCACAACTTGATTAGAGGACTGATGAGCAGTGGCAGAGGAGTCCCCCATTGCATTTTCTAATGTAGCGTGCCTCTTGCTCTCCCCAATATTTAGCCTCTAAGCAGAAGGTGGCCATCCCAATGAACAAAAAATGCGCCATGTACAGCTTTAAAATTAGTCATGACAATATCGCTGAACAAGCAATTTCAATGTTAACCTCGGGGAGAAGATTAGGCGATTCCAAGTTTATTGCTTGAATGCTGTAGTGTTGAAATAAAGCAGTTATCGTTTCCCTGTTTGGAATTAGCTTGGTTCACAAGAAGTAAGTCTTGATTTAATCAAACGAGTTCGTAGCCTTAACTTAATTTATTATATCAAAAGATATCGTGCGTAGTCAGACCAACTTAGATGAACCGACCTTCAAAATTTAAGCACAATGATCATACCAATCATATCCTCAATGGTTAAATGCGCAAATGAACATTATTCACGAATATACATATATCTTTCATTGCTTTGTTATCATATTAACTTGCTTCCTGTTAGATCATGATGAATAAACTCACAAACCGTTGTTATTCATCATAGACGTTCATATTTGTCCTCCCGTAACTAATTAAACGTTCTTCATCTTCCTATGTCCTCCGATCTAACATCTGAAGAAGCAGTAGCAACAAGAGCAAGGCTAGAATATACTTTGGTAATTAGAGTTAATAGAAACTCTCTCCGATAGTGCACCAAGAGTCTTGGACATCACCCCTTTAGCTAGGCTTGATCTTGTTTATCTCGCACGTAGCTCAAAAACTTCATTCGCTATCAGTGATCTATTGACACGTCGCTAGGATTCCGCCAAGGCCATGTCGCAAGACATCACATTACTGTGTCTGTTCGTATCAGTTGCCCAATGAGAGCTCACTATAGCTTGTCCTCCGTCATACAGGGATAAATAAACGAGTGAACTATTGTAACAGCACAGGAGTATGTCCAGGAAACATCTCTCTGGGACGAGTGAATTCTGTTGGATAGCCACTCCAAACACTGACGGTGAAGCAGATTGTGCTGAAGTTACAAATAGTCTCTAAACAAACGTGAACGTTCCAAAAACAGGACAGGCTTTCGTTCGAACAAATGAAATCTCCAAAAACAGAGTCGTATACGTAACCGTTATTCCTCGGGATCTTAGAACTCGATATCAGCATGGATAAGAACAAAGCACCCAGTCATATGTTGCCAAAGCGCATCACCACATAACGGTTTGGTTAGAAGGACCGTTATGTTTTCTTTGGTCTGTACCTTTATTACCAAATTGTTCTCTTGTTGGATCTGTTCCCTCACCAGATGATATTTGATTTCAATATGTCTGGTACGATCATGAGCAGTGTTATTCTTTGAACACTCAATACACGATTGGTTGTTATCCAATAGAGTTATAGGGGCTAACTTGTTGTACCCGAGCCCTCTTAAGATCGTAATCATCCATGCATAGTGACAGCAGACACGCTGCATACAAGGCCATATATTCCGATTGCATACTTGAGGTTGCAACACACTGCTGCACCAGCTTTGATTTCCAGCTGACAGGTGCATTTCCAAGATGGAAAATGTAAGCTGTCACCTACCTTCTAGTGTCCATATTACGACAATGATCAGCATCAACATATGCAAACGGGTTTAAGGAATCACAGGCCGCAGAGAACTTTGTGTCAGGGTGAGATCCATAGTGACAGCATACATGCTGCATACAAGGCCATATATTCCGATTGCATACTTGAGGTTGCAACATACTGCTGCAGCTTTGAATTCCAGCTGACAGGTGCATTTCCAAGGTAGAAAATGTAAGCTGTCACCTACCTCCTTCTAGTGCCTATATTACGACCATGATCAGCATCAAGATATGCGTACGGGTTTAAGGAATCACAGGCCGCAGAGAACTTCGTGTCAGGGTGAGATACTAGAGATTGCTCGATCACCCAATTGTTCATTCGTGAGGACGAATTCAGTTCTCTCCTGTATATGATACCATATCCAGCTGTACCCTGTAGGTATTTCATGATTCTCAGCACGGCCTCCCAATGTAACGGCCCTGGGTTTACACTGTATCTCGCACATTTCTGTACAGCGTATGCAATATCCATACGAGCGCCCGCTACTAGGCACAATAGACATCCAATTGCAGCTTTATTAGGTACATCCTTCATCAAGGCAATATCACTTTTCGACTTCGGGCACATATCATTGCATAGGGTAACATCATTCAGAGGAGTTTTTACTGCAATGCAACCTTTCGGTAGGAACTTAGTACACACATCCTTAACATACTTCGTCTGATTAATAGAATATGCACCAGCGGCATCGCCATACAGTACTTCACACCCTATAGTATACAATGAAGAACACCAAGATCTTTCAACTTATACTTGTTACATAGGTAACGTTTCACATCATCTATTGCCTTCGTTACTCCATATATAATCAGGTCATTAACATAAAGGGCTTTCACATTGAAGGAACCTCTGAAACATCTGAAGTACAAACATGACTCATTTACCATCGGTTTGAAACCCATCTGTCGTAACTTCAAGTCGATGTTCTTGTACCAAGCCCGTGGCGCTCGTTTCAGACCATATAAGGCTTTCTTCAATTGAAATACCTCAAACCCTTCTTTAACTGTCACAGCATCTGCTGGCCAAATGAACTCGGTCTCTTCGAGGTCAGCGTTCAAGAATGCTGTCTCGACATCCATTTGATGAATTTTCAAACACAGTTGTGCTGCAATAGCAAGTACCAGTCTAACCGTTTCCAATCTTGTTACAGGACTGAACGTCTCATCGTAGTCGATACCCATTACTTGCATATAGCCTCTAACAACCAGACGCGCCTCACATTTCAGAATGCTACCCTTCCCATCTCCCTTGATAATATACACCCACTTTTTTTGTTAGCGGGACCACACCACCAAGCAATTTGCTCGGTTTCAAGACTTTATATACCCTCATACATCTTAGCTCTTCCTCTTCTGCTTTTCTTCACTCCTCAGCCTCAGGTGATAGCATAGCTTGCTTGTGTGTCTTAGGCAATGCTATGTCCGTGACGCTCTCCCCAACTAGAAGACAAAAATGAGTTAGACAATCATCGGTCAAATCATAAGTGCCTTTAAGAATGTTAATCATCTCGTTCGTCAACGATTGATCACAATCTTCCAATACCTCACTATCAATCACGCAACACGCTCTTGCGTTCAACGCGTAATCTTTATTATCAATCCTCTCATAGTTAAGAATATCAGTCACACAGACTTCATCAATAGATACAGTAGATAGATTGCCGTCAGGTAAAATAAGTGCACATATACACATGGCCAATCTTCTTTGTCTATCCTCAGAAATATCAATGACACGGTACAGTAAACCGGTGTCTATGTCGCTGTGAACGGAATTTACAAGGTATTTCAAAGAGACAATGTTGTTCCCATACGGGAATCCTACTTCCGCACCCAGGTTCTTAACATTCTTCCGTGCACTTTCCCTCTACCCGTTAAGTAATCCATCTTCCCCTTATGAGACATTTCATTGATATTCATATGTGGTACGATGTATTCATTGACTTGTACGTTGGAATTAAACCTCACACTTAACAGGGTTATCAACCAATACAGTCTTAGATGTTATACCATGTACTGTCCCTGAAGAGGACACACACGTATCAATGCTTAAGTTACCCGCACAATGTGTTGTCTTCTCAGAATTCTTCAGGTACTCGGGTTGATCAGGCCCTTTTCCATCAGTTTTTAAACAAGGCACATGTGTCTTAGCAACTGGCATACCTGACGGATACTTGGAATACGATACATTCTCCATTCGATGCTATGTGCCGTGTGAACCACCACCCGGTGTTCGTAAGGTCAACATCTCATCATTATTAATATTCCATCCTTCAGTACCGTCATCCTTAATCGGTGCTCGACAGGTCATGCATACATCATCGTTAACTACATGGCATCCTTCGCAACCGTCTACTTAATCGGTGCCCGGAAGTTCATGCATAAATTATTGTTAACTATATTGCATCCTCCGCTACCGTCATCCTTAATCGGTGCCCGGAAGTTCATGCAAACATCATCGTTAACTACATTGCATTCTCCGCAACCGTAATCCTTAATCGGCGCCCGGAAGTTCATGCAAACATCAGTATCACTGCCTTCTGCGGCAACGTAATCCTTAATCGGTTTCCGACAAGACGTGCCTACTGCTGTATCAATCTCTTCTGCGGTACCGTAATCCATAATCGGTTTCCGATAAAACGTGCATACATTAACATTTGCATCATTCAAAGGTGTAGCACTTTTCCCCTTCTCAGGAACAACAGAGTTAGAGTTACAACATGTTACAGCGGTGTTCAGGATCGAATCCCTTCCCGAGACATCAAAAACGCGCATATCTACCTCTCCGAGTGACATTGATCTCGTCTTACGATTATTCACAGTCACCCCGTGACTGGCATGTTCATCACATTCCCCTTCAATAAATTCAGCATAATACTGATATTCTTTGCATGGTTCAAAGATAATGAATATCTTTGAATGGTTCAAACATAGTCCAGCATTGTTTACAAACATCATAGAATGTAGGGATTACATAGTCGTCAGGGTCATGCTCACTACCCTTCTCGTCATTTTTATTGCACTCTCATTAGATTTCATGAAATCATAAACATTACATAACCTATCACCCTTAGGTCTCAAACGCCTCGCGTTTGGTTCAGAGTCATTGTGTGCAAATCTCCTTTTCCTTTCATGCGCACTCCGAAGGAAAGTATCTCGAAATATTAATGGGATACAGTTCATCGCATTGCCTCCCGGCATAGATCTATCATTGCCTCCCGGCATATATCTATCATTACCTCCCGGCACGGCACAGATCGTACATTGCCTCCCGGTACACCAGATCGTAAATTGCCTCCCGGCACATGTGCACGTGCACAACTCAAATCAGTACAGACGGGAACATTCTCAACCCTTCAACATACCAATAAGACCAGTTATCTTCGTAGAGTAATCATAGGTATACCGTATTACATCCTGATACATTTCTCTACACGCAGCATTTGGGCCTACTACAAGATTACATATCATTAACCCAGACGTAACAGTAGCACCGACAGTTGTCATGAGTTCATTATAGATCATATCTATTGCATGTTTCGAGATAGATTTGTTTATGTCTTATGAGGTAAGGGCAGATGATAATACGAAAGTAGCATCATTAGTGATGACAAAGTCTTACTTTTTAATATTGTAAAGACGGTAATTAACATGATATCTATCGAGCACTGTGATCCTTTCCCTTTACTTGAATCTTGCTAAATGCAACGCAGCCCCAAGACTGGAACTGTGCAACATGTGGTTTTATGCCAAACATCTCCTCAAAACGACTCTTAGGATGTTTTTCAGGGTGAGCAAATACCATTCGATTATAAAAATGACCAGCACACTTCCGTCCTTCCCGCCAAAATTTCTCGGGCAAGTCAGCGGTCAACAACATCGCAATGGCGGCTTCACTTATGGTACGCCATATTCTTTCAATGACAGCGTTTTGATTAGGTCTGTAGTATGGACAAGTTAACATACTATTTGCACCATGTTTAATCAGAAAGTCATGTATATCTTTGGAGTTGAACTCTCCTTTATCAGTATGAACGAAAATCATTCCCAAATTAGGATATGCAGCACGTCGAGGCCAAATATACACGTTGAACCACTGATAGGCAACTTTAAGCACATCATCCCTATTTTTAATAAAGTACTGTATCTAAAATCTGGATTTAGAATCAATGAGACCAAACACATAGTGATTCTCATACGTTAAAGATAGTGTACTTATAGGACCCTTAGTATCACCATTCCAGACTTGACCGAGTACAGGATGTCGCTCTACAGTTTTACAACAAGGCTTCTTATGAATCTTTGCCAACCTGCAAAACTCACAATCATTCATGTGCTCACACTTCTTCTCAGTCACATCCTCAAGACCAGGGAACATGTTACATTTACGCAGACACCGAATCCTTGGGGCACGCGCATGATTAAATATGTAATGCATCCTCGAGATCTTCTCACTTTTCATTGAGTGAGCCATGAATGTACGATGTGTAAAGTTTATCTGACATTCAAATTCGAACTGATCCATAGTATACAAGTTCAACTTTCTGTCTATCGACGCAGTCAGTAACACTCTCAGGGATTTTCTTTCAATAACCCTGGCATAACCTTGTGGGAAACGCACATCAAAGCCTAGGTCATCAAGTTGCATTATCAATATCAAGCAGTACTCAACAACAGATACATACAGCACATTCCCTAATTCTTTACATGTGCCATAAATCAAAATAGGTACTGTCATATTTTCCTTGGCCTGACTCATTTTACAGTTAGACCCCTTACGTATCTTATAGTTGTCAAGGTAAGTCGATGTATTAAAGGTATGCGTTGTGCATCCTGAGTCGAAAACTATTAAATCATTGACCACAGTGCTATCCGTCAGGATCGGGACATCGTCTACCGATACATTCATAAGTACTCTCTCATTCAATATGTCACCATCCGGTGCGAGAGTTTCGTCAGTTCTTGATCACACCTGGGTTCTTGAACGACCTCTCACAGGCACCGACAGACCTATCGCTGGCTGGTTGTGCTTCATTATCTCATAAACAATATTCGGTCGCAATAAAATACGCTCGCCGATACTATTCACGTGTGAATCATTCATAAAGTTTTGAACCCATCGTTCAGGGAGTAGGACTTGTTCTTCTACTCCGGACGTGCTGAAACCTGTCAGGGGTCCAATTACATTCCGTGAATAATAATAGTAACACTGTCACATGAACCGTTTGAGAAATCCTTCTCTTCTCAGGCTCTCCACCCGATTCTTTTCATCACCATTTAAGTGATAGCAAATCATATGCTCGGCAATCGCGCAGGTTCCTCTTTAGCCTGCTCAACACTAAAGTTTGTAATGTCCCTCCAATGCGGAGCTACTCCAGTCTTCTCATCAATTAGTTGAAAAAGATCTGTACCCTCCAGTAATTTGAATTTAGCAATATCAAACTCTTCCTCCTCAGGGTAAGGGAAGCAGTTATCTATAATATCAAACGGAGTTACAGACTTCCATGACTCAAAAGGTATTCTGTTGTCCTTTGTGTACTTAGTGATCAACTTTAAAGGTATTGAAACTCTTTCCCCATAAAACTTCTTATCCAAGTCTCAAGTGGGATTGTTCCTTTGTCATGGGTTACATTCTCTCTGATCAGGCGAGTAGGACACCACATAGTCTCACATTATACTTCAACTGCAAGTGCGGATACTGCTCTATGTAGAATAACAGTATATAATCAGGTACATACAGACCAAGCATGTCTCCAAGCGTCCTCATCACGAGATTAGGAACATTACGCAGGATTTCAGGGTCAAGCACAAACCGACCAGTCTGCATTTGAACAGTATGCCAGTCATGCATTCATGAGAAAGGAGGATCAAAGAACATAAGTTCACCAAACTTATACTTGAAAGCGTCCTTTATAGTACTCCTATACTGCTCAGATAGTTCATAGTCTGAATTGATAGTGTTATAGTTCTCCAAAGTCATAGTGATAGTGGGAACACGATCCTCAGTACCAACAGGGTTCACTAGTGATTGTCCCTTCTCTGAGTCAAATTCTGAGGTCAAAGACTCATCCGCATGTAGGTTCAACACGTCACTTGGGTCTTACATGCAATTTTGGGATAGTCAGGGAAACATTCGGAGCATGTACATGGACCTTTCTTATCCATCTCAGAGGGTCACTAATCTTAAGTAGACCGTATGGATCAAAACGAAGTGGTTTACGCAAGTATAGTGTATTAAATGCAGGTGCAGAAGGAATCTCAGATTTGTAATATCTCCTTGTTCCACGAAAAGCATACTCAGGTACCAGTGAGTTCCACTGTGTCTCAGTGAACAATTCCCTTGGCAATAGCTGATGATTAGGTCGCACACGCCTAGTTTCATACATCTCAATACAGAAGCTTGAAACTCTCACTGGGGCATAAATATCCTTCTCAAAGACCTCCCAGTAGTGCTTCCTTTGACAGTACTTTACATGACAATTTAAGGCTCTCCTAGACTGTAGTTCCCTTTGAAAATCATAGTTCGACTGTAGCAATGCCTTCAAACCTGCATCCTTCACCTTTTCATTATTGCTCAACTTGTTGTATATCGCAAAGTTGCTTTTAGCTTCAAGTCGAAATGGCATGTCCCACTTGTTTGGTAGTTCATGTGTACGAGCCTTCTCAGCCAGGCGTTTACGTCTCTCCACTTCTTCAAGGATTGCCTCACTACTCGGCACAGGGAATTGTTTTTGATGATAGTACCTTGGTTTATACGTCCCTTTCCTTCTTCTTTCAAATCTTCTCACCCTGTTGATAATCTTCCTTACGGGCAGTGAAGGATAGGCCATAGGTAGCTATATTTACATCCATTCCCTCAACTTCACTAGACGACGACGAGTCGTCACTCACATCGGATTTTATCCTCGATGGATCAAGCATATCATAGTGCGTCGTTAGCCTGTGTGCAGATATCTTGCTAGACGGGATAGCATCAAGGCACAACTGTCTCAGTGAAGGTACATAGGCATTAAGGCAATTGTCAATGTCAGCAGTCTTCCTCTCGTCCTCTAGAGCTTCCCGCTCTGCTATTAACTCATATTCGTCATTAACCAGTCTCTGATATTCCTCTCGACGAACGATGAACACTGAGTCAATTTCATCTCTGACATCTTGCTCAACAGCTGCATCCTTTGCTTGAGCGATTGGAAGATTCTCTCTCCATTCCCTCTCACGCCTCCTCTTTAGGAAATCTCGATGGCGTAAGTAGCCGGTTACATTTAATATCTCAACCTCCGAGTACTTCTCTGGTATCTGAAACTTTCCTAGCCATTCCTCATTGTAATCCACTCAATCCCACGCATTGCGTGCAATATGACCTTTATATACCTTGGATAGACTCTTATATTGATGATATAGCTCATCCATATATTTTGGATGAGAGGATGGATCATGGACAACAGGTGTTCTAGGAGGCGGAGGAATTGGATCAGGCTCGTAGGAGATTGGAATCCTTTCATACGGTCGAAACACACTTATCCTAGGGTATTCCACTTCGTGATTCAATAAGGGATTGTCTGTTATTGAGACATCGAGACGGACGCTGTGAGGTCGAGAGATGTTCAAAGATGTATTGAAAAGTTACTGTGGATAGACAGCCGAGGTAATATTCCATTGTCTATTGAACTCATCAGTGTACGCTCCTAATATCTACTCCAAAGCCGTATCGATGACATCTCTTAGCTTTCTGATGTTGTTTCTTACTAAGTCAAAGTCAATCGGACGACAAGTTGCTTCTTTATCAAACTCATCAGCGATACTCAAGACCTGATTGATATAGAAGCCTGCAAGACTGTCTATAGTCGTATGTCCTATCTGACCAGCCACCGTCTTATAAATTCCTCTTGACGACATGAGCATGATCCCCACACTTCGTATATGACCCATTTGTCTCGCCAGGAAGTGTATTTGGTGTCTATTTCTTACTGTTATCTCAAGAGCACCCTCAGTCCATGTCCTTCTTTGGCTTCCGCATGTTCGTAAGTTGCTTAGTTGCAAATTCACTGTTGCGAGCCTATCGATTATATCGTTTGCCATTACATTGACTGCACGTTGTAAAGAAGTGCATACATCATAAATCAGATCAGGTGAAGCACCATGATACTTCCAGGCAGACTCAATGTACCGCAAGGCGCCTCTCACGCTTCTCATATTGTCTTCTCTATCCCAGACATGTCAACAAGAGTGTTGCTGAGTCTCCGCATGATGTTATCGATGTTGTGAAAACGTTCAACAGTCGCATTTGGAAATATAAAACTTTCATACCGACTGTTGAACGTGTAACATTTCTATGCACTCGTGTTCTATCAGGCAGTCTGGTCATAATATTGCCGCTCGACGAGTCAGTGGCAGGAACAGAATTGGACATCAGGCTAGGAGGAGCAGATGCACCGACAACTGCCCTAGGTTCCACCTAATACGAAACGGGCATAAACTCAGTTTGTGTGAATGTAGACGCTAGATTTAGATCATCGTCTCTTCTCCTTCGAACCGCAGCCCTCACATAGTTGGATCGAGGTAGATGTGTTAAAGTCTCGCTTACATCAGGAGTATCAATTGCAAGGTCGTGGTCATCATCATCATCACTGTCGTATATAGGAGTCTTTTTTTTCTTCCTTGAGCCCCCCCTTAATCTCACAATGGATTGTATATATGCGTGATTGCCTATCATATAGTCAGCCATGGTAAGGTTATCGTCCAAAACCTTAGCCATGTATACCAGGTATAAGTCACGCATATCAATACCAACAGACATCATGACCACCTGTTTCAATTCTCTTATCTTAGCAGTCGGTGAGACTAACAAACGAACATTCATCTTATTCGGGAGATGAAGGTATACTTCCACTTCATTCAACCTATTGTTCGTCTCGCTCGAGGTAGAGCCTATGACCTGCTGTACCTGATTTTCAGGTGTTGAAACAGAACTTCCCACAACTGAGTTCAACGTTGATTGGGCATGAAAGACTCTCAGAGTTCTCGAACCATTGATCTGCATGTCAATGAAATCAACTATTCCGAATGACACAGGAAGATTAGTCCTCATCTCACTACGAATGGCTTCATTCATATTCACTATATCATTTAGAATCCTTCCTCCAAGGGCCGACAGCTCAGTTCTTAGACTAGACAGCCTGCAATGTAGATTCTCGATAGTCCCTCTACGTCGAACCACGCAATGATCTAGACATGTTCTGAGACCAACCCGTATTCTTCTGAGCTGCGAGTGAATTATAATGTCATTTTCTCTGTTACATCCTCCCTGGTCCCATTTGTCCTAGTATATAGTGTCTCTTGAATTTCTGAGGGATACTTCAATATTCGGTAGTGGGTCCGTATTGTTCACCAGCATAAGAATATCTGTAAATTCATCTGGACATATTTCCAGTCTATTCTCGACTTGACAAACTCCATGTATTTCCACAGCGATTATACATACTATCTTTCTGATCAGATGTTGACTCTTCTAACTGACTCTGTCAATAACTCATTAATGTGATCCCGTAGTCTGCATAGTGCTTCAAAGAACTTTTCTCCAGGGTTACAGAGTTC
>VKHC01000279.1:3795-13874 GCA_015143735.1 Synura sp. LO234KE | reverse complement strand
CGGACCTGCTTGCCCGGCGTAACGGGGAGTACATGAGGAGCTTTCACGCGCTCAGGGAACGAGACCGCCAACTAGCTAGAGAAGCCGTGGAGGTCACAGTGGGGAGTGCTGGGGAGGTTAACCCACAGTCACTAGACGTAGAGGTCAAGACTCGGAGGTCGTTAGTCGGTGAAGGGAGGATTATTCAGAACAGGTAGTTAGAACTCACAGTCCGATTGCCCTGGCTCATAAGGGTGCTTAGTGACTGACATGTTCGCATGTTTTTCTCTAAGATAAGTTTAACTTTGAAAAAAAAATCTTTCATAAGTTTCTATTTAAGATAAATCTCATTATTATCAAGGCTTTTACTCTCACAAGCAAGCACCTAGATGCACTCAGACAATATTTTCACTTTCAAAGATTCCAATTGGTCACCAACATGTCAATCTGAACAGCAAACTACCCAGTACGATTACCGCCAAATTAACGCAACGTCGTCTTATACCTCCCACGATCACAATAATTCAACTGACCCCACAGCGACCTACTTGTTCTCATTGTGCCCGCTATGGCCACCTCTCAACCCAATACTATCATCATGCTGCAAGCAGCTACTACAATCATCGAAATCGCTCTAGCAAGAAAGATTTTCTCAAGTAGACCGGCGATTATAATTGCCAAATGAATTTCGATACGATTCTCATTCCAGATCAGCCTCTCCCGAGTCTACTCGCTCAGATTCTACGTCTAAACGTGTAGTCTAACCTTCTATATCAATACCTGACACGAGATAAATATATAGCTCAAAAAGCTACTATTGGCTACCCGATTCATACAAGTCCCGCGTTGAACACACAATCAAAAACAATCCCGAAAGGATTCATCCTATATCTTGACCTATGAGTTCGATCAAAATAAAACTCTTTTCGATAATAATACTAAATACTTCTTCAGAGACAATATTGTCCGCGATCGTCCAACTCTACCTCTATCGCTCGTATAGATTCAGCATCTCTCGGCGCGCCGAAATGATACAACTCCTCGAACTCATCACACTTTTCTAAACTAGAAACCACGGGTAATTTTCCTGTACCTCGTGCGTGTCTCAATACGCACAATTTTACATCGACAACCTTGAGCTTTCACTCTCTCATGATCATGCGACAGACTCATCTTTATCTCCGGAGGGTTCAGATTGCTCCAGAGACTCCGATCCCATCATACCTGACGTCAACGAATATAATTCTCCCCGAATCGATGTTTTTCATTTTGGCAGATTCTACTTCCTTTTATATTCTCACTTTCCTACATCCAAAAACAGGTCTTAAGCACACTTTCATCGAAATTTTCATCCTTCTTCCAGCCTCCCTAATTCGTTCTATCTACCCAATGCACGCACTTGCAGATTCCTGTTCATTATTGATGAACTTAATTACAAATACTTTGTATTCGACATCCAATATACCTCCCGGCGTCTACGAAATCACATCTCATTTCCATCGTGCCTACACGAACCCTATTACAACATCTTCTCAGCAGCGCCATTTTCTATCGTCATCACAGCTTTCTTCCGCCTCCCGGTACGATATTGCTCTCAAGTCACAACTTCACCAACGAGGAAGCCGCACTCTTCCTATCACTACCCTGTTTCGAAAACGTGGACAGCACTGACTTATACTATCTATGCCATACTCCAACGGTATCATAATTGAGAGTACGTTGCCCAGTAACGGACACCTAATCTCACTGGATTTCTACTTCAAACGGCCAATACTCACTCAGCTCCTACACTGCCACAACCCCAACACTATTTTCTAACCCATCAGTGCAAAAAGCAACCTCGAATCGAACACTCACTCAGCTACCGGAAATATTCCCAGGTTTTATGCACAACCGCTACAGATTCCGCCAATGCATTGATAATTACTTCTTTGCCATCTACCTACCCTAATTCTAACTATATTCCACCAGTAGCAACCATCGCTACGGCCACAGTCACGGTAATGTGCTGCCTTTGTGAGAACTCTTGTATCCATGTTAACGCAGAGCTTCTTCTCGAAATGAACCATGCACAACAGAACAGAAGTAAATCATCTCGTTAACAACACAACGGAACTGAATACCCTAGTCCTTTCGATTAACCGTACGTATTACAAACCTTCAAATCACTTCAACTACTGGTGTGCCGCTCGATTACTCAAAGCGCACCAGGCAACCAATCACCTTCAAGCAGTTAGAGCAGAAATGACGACGCCCTTCCGGTGTTCCTATCTACCTCTAATCCTCGACCACTAGCTTTACTTTGCCCACAGCAGTTAGCTCAACAGGTTTCAAAACGACCACCCCGGCCTCTTTTCAACCTGCACCTTAACTCATAGCCATACGTCCAGCTTCTACTTCCCAAATCGCCAGCCTACTACGACACACATCATTCAGCAGCCGGCCTTACCACCTACCGCGCCCACTGACATTATACCCAATCCAGTGGAGCCACATCCCAACCAACTCCCTGCCACTGACACTATTCTATCATCAGTGGCACACCTTATTCCTCAACTATTTATCGTCTGCAATCAATCCTCAATAAGCAGCACTTGCTACTAATACAACTTCATCTTTTCTCACGAACCCCATTTCCTCTCAACCGGTCACATCAACACCGTCTTGTACCAATTACGCCCCAATATTCCATCATCGTCCAATTACCAATCAGTATTAGCCTTAACATCTCTTCTAAACCCGAATCGTTCCTACGCCAGCAATTACAGTGACCCCCAGCGAATGCGGTCAGACTGTAGACGCCGTAACTGTTCCACCCACTACCTCACGATCGCCATTCAAACTACCGCATTAACATCACTCGTATCCGCCAGAGTCCTACGACTACTATGCCAATACTTCCGAGTACGACGACAGTGCTTCCAATTTACATGACAATTAATCATCTATGCGGCCATATAATTACTCTAGTTCTTACAAACCTGATTCCCAACGTGAAACTACACGCCACTCAACTTCTTCAATACCACACTCCCGACTAATCCTCCACCCTCCAGGACTCCCTACTCTCTTAGTCCTCGTGAGTCTACAACTCCTTACATACAATCACCGCTGCTCAATCCAGATGTACTCAACCCAACTGAAACTCGCAACTATCACAGTACACGTACCATGTCTCAAATCGCCAATATGCCCACTGATCCCCTCACTGCAAGAACCATTCCGGGTGAGCTGCAGGCAAATGCAGCTAAAAACTCACCCTTCTAGCCCTTCACGGTCATTTCATGAACCACGCTACTCCCTTCCAAAGGTCTCGTCTCCGAACAAGAAGATCCGTCCTCTGTCCTATCCAGTCTCTCAACTTTTAACAATAACACTAGACTAAAACCCGTCATACTCAATCACTGCAAACGACAACTCCTATCCATATTTCTACCTTAAAATCATTATGTTATTACCTTTCAAAAGGCACACTCAGATCTCCTGAAATTTCAGACCATCCCCGAGTTCATTCAATATTACTGAGGCAACGAATCGAGTTATTTTCCTTGCTTCCAGAGAAGGAAACTGCACTTCTTCAACATCTTCGTGCGATCGGCGCCCGTGTCAATGACCCTGGGCAATCCTCTCGTCAGTACAACAACCTCTAATCACGGCTAAACACAGGTGACTTCATAATTGCACTGTTTCGTCTCTGGTTACTCGCTGCTCTAAACCGCCTCCGACAATGCGTGTTTTCAACTTCTCCCGTCATTTCTCTTTACGTGACTACTCAAATAAAATCAACAATCATCTCCTCGTCAAACCTCAACTATAACACGCATCCCAAGGTCCTAACTCAGCCGTGTTAGATCTCACCGGTCCAGATTCCTTAGCTGCATAATATTTCCAATAGCACACAACTATATCAAATTGATATTTCTCTTTTCGATAACGTGAACATTGATCTAACTTTCTTCTTCGTGAACACTGAACGTACCTTTCTTTCTTCTTCACACACTTCACGCAGCCTATAGATGTGAAAGCACGGGTGAGAAACACTTGTGGCAGCTCTATATAAGTACATTGAATACAGCCGAAATCCCACATGACATGAGAAATGTGCCGTGAGGTTGCAGATTTTACACGACAATCTCTAACTACATCCGACTCTTCCACCATAGGTCAATTAGGACGTTTTGATCTCTATTTAGAACCCAATTGCTATCGTCAATCACGCAGCGATGTGCCCTAACTCTTAGATCTTGATCTTGCCTAGTGTAACCTTCAACACACAAGGTCACAACACTGATTGACCAAATATAAGTCCAACTTCAACGATAACACTCTCTGGCAATTATGAACTTCGCAGTCGTCGACTAAACTCCATCCCATGACATGACGAAGTTTTATCAGTCGTTAGCCTCATTGCTCGAATCATATCCAGTGACATTTATGATTTGCTTCAATAACTAATACAGATACAAAACATCGTATCCCTTAACCCCTACACTCACACTGGGTAGTCTCGCCCACAGACCACCCTATCAATATCAATATCCAATCCCACTCATATCACACTTAGTCATCTTCAAGAAGAATTTCTACGAAACTTTCATTGGTTGCAAATTCCTTACGAGTCCCAACCAAAAACACATCTCTTTGGTTCCGTTATAGTCATGGCAATACTCACTTATCGCTAGCAGTCGCTTCTATAATGAGATGGTGGTGAAAAAAAGCATATAATGACAACCGAGCATTAAAATGATCCAATATTGAATGATATTGTGTGCAGATATACTAAAAGGATACTGCTAAAACGAATCAGATATATGCGGTAAACTGCTGTAGTGGTGCCGCGTACCGCCGCAGGTTGTTAATCCGATGTCGCAGGTTGGAAAGGGAAGGCCTTCACCCGGAGGCATACGAAGTCCTCCCTCGGGGATGGTACACCGACGTCCCCAACTAAATAGAGGTGAACGCGCCGATAAAGGAACCAGAGAGGAGGGTCATGACGTCGTCGTGAGGCAGTAAGGCGGTGCCACTGTAAACGCCAGTGATGCCAGCAAAAGCAGGCGGGGCAGACCACCACACCGACGAAGATCAGTATGGCCGAAGAGAAGGCAAGTTCCCAATCGAAGCACTATGCTAACGCAGAATACCACTGTAGGGACATGCTCCTCACCATCCGTGGGGTACTTGAATCCGGCCGTCGGACTACGAAGTGCTGCGTATGGGCTTAGTCGTGGAGGGGGCCGCCATGTTGGAAGCGCTTGCGCTGGATACGTGGGGATCCGCCTGACAGGAGTGATCCGGTAAATGCCCCCGGAGTATCGTTTCTTTGCCTCGCGAATGTTAAGCTTGGCGTTCGTTCACGACGTGGCGACCAATCCTATGATAATCTTGCACTAGAGCGGGTAGCCTTCACGATATTCCCAGTCACTGAGCCAATGGTCTCAATATAATCGAATTGTGTTAGGGAGAAGAATCCAAACCAAATCGGAAGGAGCGGCTGGCGTCGTCATCGACACGACGAAGATTGCTCGTAAGTCCAAGTGTTTCGAGAGACGATTCCGCAAAGGTGCTTCCTTGAAAATCTTGAGCAAGAGTTGCGTTGAAGGGCTTGAAGGAAAGACGCTCGACAATTAAGAAGTTCAAAATCTGAGTAGGTCTCCCCATGGAAGCTGCTATTTAGAAGGGCAAACAACAGAGCCAGCTTCCTTAGACATATAGAATTCGTCTTAAAGAGTCACGCCGCTTCTAAAACAGATGCGCCATTCCGATCGCAGCGAGATCAGAGATGCGTTTCCATCAATTAATTCAACGGGACAGGAGGCGCTCTCTATCGTGTCTAGGTTTTAAGAAGGATGCCCTTGATTTTTGCAGCAAGGTTCCTGCACAAATCATAGACCACGAATGTGTACTTATCTTCAAATGTTACACAAATCTAAGATCGGAAGCAGATTCCCAACCTTTGTTCACTTCTTCTTCTGGCATAACTTCAATTTCCCTCTGTAAGAAGTATCCGATTCAGCCGGGTTATACTGCGCATGAGCTCACACCCAAAGTAAGACTATTGGTTAATTTGAGGCTTGTATTTAAAGCTGCCGGATTCTCCCGACTCCCGCCAAAGTTGAGGATTGTAGCAGGAAACTGAGCTGAAATTTTCTTACCTAGCTTACATTTTGAATGGTTGAAAAGTGGTTAATGTAATATCAAAAGAGTTTTGCCAAATCAATTTTGCGATATGCTTAAATTCGAAGTTAATTTGTCCTCTGCTGCAAACCTAATTTTTGCGCAGAAGTGGATCTGAATATTTTATCTTCTGTCAGAATTAAGTTGACTGGAGGCCTGGATTCCCTTTGCCATAAAGAATATAATTGGATTTCTATCTCCTTGACGATCATGACAATAACTATCTTGTCCTGTTTTCTTCTTGATTGCAATTTTTTAACTTGCAGCTTGCGATAAAGCCGGAGTGCTGTCTCCTTGACGGTCCAATGCTTAGTGGTGTCATAGAGGACTTAGTTTAAAAAAGCATATAATGCTAAGCACCCATATGAGCCAGATTGGCAAATTACACTAGGGGTATGGGCAAACGAGAGGACTTAGTTTATATAGAGGCCTTTAGTCGAATTCGGAGGTTAAACCACGCGGAATCCGCGAAGTAAAAGACTTAGATATTTTTTTGAAAAGATAAACTTAGCTAAAAAAGGTCATAGATATGTTTTGGCACCGTCGCAAAAGTAGCTTCGTCAAGCGAAGCAACTTAATTCTTCGCTTTAGCCGGAGTAATTATAGTTAGACCGACTATAGTTGTGTGGAAAAAAGCAAAATCATAATCCCAACCATAGAGTAGTAGTCCGTCCGACTCTCAAAAATTACAAAGATAATTTTTACTTGGAAGAAGGAGTCGGTCCGACTACTCTCGGTAAGAATTTAAACTCGCCGAGCGACTATAGTCGGTTACTGGGAACTTGAGAGGCTGAATTAAGTTCTTGAACGGTTAACTTTGGCGGTCGTCGCACTGGTTGACGTGGTCAAGATTTGGACGGACCGACTATATTGCTATCACTTACACAGCTAGTGTTATCACTTAGATAGTCTAGGTTTAACAACGAGTGGCGGTTTTCGTCCCGATCCACATCATAGGTTTTTTCTACTCCAGTTCTGATAGGTTTCGACTCAGAATTCGCCAATATGGTTTTAAATCGTTGTTATTTAAACCTTTAAAATTTCGGTCGCCAAAGACTCGGACATGCAGAGCTTCGAAAATCGAACGCTTGAACTTGAAACCAAACCCAAAAACCAAACATTAGAAAATTCAGTTAAGCTTCAGGAAGATGAAGGGAAGTCTCCCAAGGCATTACCCACGGCCTGGATTAGTTAATCAAAAACCACGGCCTGGACCAACTTTCCAAGCCAACTGAATCCAGATAGAGATAAAATATTTAATTTCTCGAATATTTAATTTCTCGACAACAATTTCATATCAAAAATTTGGTGTCAATCTTGATTCTCCGCCTCGGTTACTTTTCGGAGCGCTACCAAATCAAGTCGCATTTCCCATGGCTGGACCTTATGCTCTCAGCCAGCTCAACCCTGACCGAGACAAAATCTTTGGATTTCCTATATCCAAAAACTTCGAGGGAGCTTCTGGGGCGACCATTGCTGCTGCGAATCGCTTTAAGTTTGGAGCTATGGCAAATATGAACGCCCCACAAAAATCATCGCCTGTCTTATATTCTGACGACGCTGCTTATCAGCAATATCTGTCAAGAGTTCTCGATACGACTTTGAACCACCAAGATTTGATCAATCACCATAACAATTGTGGTTCTTCAGTAAATGGGCTGACTTCAGAATTCTCGAAGACTATGAAAAGTCCCACGGAACTCTTCTTGACCTCCGCATGTTCCGATGAAGAGACTTTTCAGCAATATTTGCAGCGAGGCCTAGCGACAACTTTGAACCAGGGCTTCCACATGCAGAAAGACACGGGAAGAGGTAGTTAGCCAACTGCAGCGTTGCATCCTCTCTGTCCGCAAGGAAAACAGGACTATTATGTTCCTCTTGCGCCGCACGAGCCGCATGAGAAGACAGTCCACCCCCGCGCGACTGATCACGTTTTCCAGCCCAACCCGGAAATAAGTTCCCGTACCCGCGCGGCATGGGATAAACATCCGGACCGGGCTTCACTTCGTGAGTCGATCGTCGTAGGAGCCACTGCGGCTGCTAGGTATGGTCTCCCCTGGGATGACGCCGCACATGTCAAGCACCTGACATCCATCTGGAAGCATAATCGATTTCTTGCGGCGGAAAAGCTGAAGCCTCCACTTCTTCGGACGGCTCGGCTCACAGATATGGATTACAACGAGCGAGTGTATCGCCGACAGCGTCACCTCTCCGAGAAGGCACACTCAGGAAATTTTGGAACTTCTCACACCAGAGACGCTGATTAAAAAGATTTTGGAGGACTTGCAGATCTCCGGACAGCTGTCCCAACAATTTGAGACCCACGGGATACTTCCTCCAAGATCATATATTTCGAAGGGGGTTGGCTCTACAGGTTTGCCTTTAAGATCACTTCATCGATATTTGAACTGAAAAAAGATTTTGCCAGCCTTGACATCCGTGTCTGCAGCGACATGTTGCCGACCATCTTTTAGCCTTTCACGACGGCAGGCTTCCAAGAAAACGACGACGTTCTTCTTGCTGCACTCTGAAGCATTGCAGGACCCAAGCCACTGTTCCAGCAGGTGGCTGGGTCATTTCTCCTTTGATCAAATGGATCGTCTTGAGAGACGTTTCGAGCCCTATGGTCAAGTGCTGTGGGACGAGCTCATTAGCCCCTTGTGGAAAGAACTCATATCCTATGTGGAAGAAGCCTGGCTGGCCTTGTATTCCAGCTTCATACTCCCGGACGAGGAGCGCCTTCCACTCATCTACCAGCTTGTCGACAGGGCGGAATTGCCATCGGGAGGCTATAGTGATGCTCCGCCGCGTATAACAGCGCCGCCTCTTCCGACGCTCCCAATCCGGACCCCAGCTTTGGACTGCACCAGTTCTGGTCCTCTGAGCGTGCGTGTCAACGGAGGTCCTGGTCTTCCCTGGCGCTCCAGTCCCGTTCACAGCGATCTCCTGGTTTTTTCTTGCGTACGTGTCTCGACTCTTTTGAGGGAAAAACGGTCTCGCCCTCTAGCGTCTTCTCTTTCCTGCGGCGATCAGTGTTCTACCCACACGCTTTTCCTCTTGCCCTATTTCTTGCTGCTGCATTTTGCTTTTCCTTCGATTGCGCTCGCTATGCTACTCACATATGTCTCCTCTCCTCGCCCCTGGATGCATCTGCATAGGTGGAGATTTCCCTTGCTTTAGTGGGGACATTGTCGCGTATGAAGACGAAACCCCCGGGGAGGAATTTTCCCTGCCCTCTGGCATCAGGCTTTCTCCCTATGCCCCTACTTGGTCATGGGACTTGCCATTGGGTACATAGGGGATAGTTATTGAATTAGTAGTGTAAAGGTGCTGTCTAGTCCCTCCGTGTGACTTCACATTCATTTCATTTCTCTACTTAATAAATAACTACTAGATTTTCGGCAATCACTTACATAGTCTTACGATAAAAACTGGAGTCATGAGTAGGAAGGTACAGTACTAGGAAGTCGTGAGAACTGCATGAAGCAAGGCACGTCATCGCGACTTATTCTTAGCTCGTTTCCTCTCGTCGTCTCCATCTGGTGCTGATAGCTTTAGCGGAGGTAGCACTATTTGAAAAATGCTTAAATATTATCTTAACATTGGTAGTATTAATTTCGTCCATCGAATAATTGCTGCCTGCTAGAGAACTAGAATTCATGGAAGGTGATACTGTCTCCAACTCCCATTCCTACTTCACTCTGATGCTGACAGGTGAGAAGTCAGGATGGGGCATTAGTATGCATTAAAGTGCGACCGCCGATATTACGGAGTATCGAAGTGTGGGCACTACCAGTGCTTTATGGCCCACAATTAACGGAAGGGAGAAAGGCTTCGAGTCGTCTCCATGTTCACTATGAGCGCAACACTTAGACTCTTCATTGTCGAGGATGTGAACGGGCACAGAACAGGTACTCTGCGGGTGG
>VKHC01000278.1:0-13893 GCA_015143735.1 Synura sp. LO234KE | reverse complement strand
TTATGGTAATAATTACGGCAATAAATACGGTTATTTCTTTCCGTGATTTATCACGGTGGTCCTGTGATCACCGATGTCCGGTGCCCGGCCCCGCAAGACAGCGTACCACGAGGATCCATTGGGAACGGGGGGGGGGTCCATCGCAGAGTCGAGGGGTCCAGGAGATAGACCCGTTCATTCCAGAGGGAGTCCACGATCACAGTTAGGCGCCGGATCTCCATCAGTACAGTTGCATCGCGGGACGAGGAGGGCCCAGGGAGGTTGAGATATAGTGGGAACTGGCGCGCGCTTTCGGCGTGAGAGAGATTGCCGTGCGCCACCCGGTAGCCATCCGGGAGTAGAAACAGGTCCAAGAGGGCAGCCGCAAGATGTTATTGAGATAGGGAGAGCGCGAGGAGGTCCTCTCGTTGGCGCCGGAGGAGGGCGGTGCGAAGAGCTAGGAGTTGCGGGTGAGTGCATTGGGAGGCCCAATGGTCGTAGGAATCCCGGGCATCGGGGTGGCAGTGGAGCGGGCAGGCGCCCTGGGAGGTCCACTCAGGGGAGTAGGGACAGAGTGACTTGATGACATTTGAGCGGACGCTTAGGTGGCGGCAGTGGAGAAGGCGGGTGGCATGCCCAGTCATTGCAATGGAGAGGCGGGGTATGCGCATAACTTGGGAGGCCAGGGCAATAGTGTTGTCGTACCAGTACGGCCCGGTGCTAGGGCGGGAAGAGCGCCGGCGGTCTCGAAGGAGGAGGGCATGCCAACGGAGGGCATGGTCAATTATAGCGGTCGGGCTTAGGAGTGGGAGGAATCCGGAAGGGGTGTGCCAGGTGGACCAGGGAGGAGAGAGTGGTGCGGGGAGCAGGGATGCAAGGGGGGGTGGCAGCTGTGTGTAAATCCAGCGACAGACGTGGGGCGGGATGCACATGCCCAGGAAGTCCAGTGAGCTCCTAACGCGTCCTGGGAGGAAGGTGTGGCATCCTGGGGCGGAAGCGTGTCTGCCCTGGGCTTGTAGGGGGCAAAAGAGATGTTGGGGGTCAACAGGGTACGCAGTTGAATGAGGAGGGAGGCGCGAGTGGGGGAGGAGGGGAGCGAGGAACTGTGTTGAACATAGGTGAGAAGTTTTGGGCAGGGAGGAGGACGCGGATGGAGGCAGAGGGAAGGCGGCAGTCCCAGATCGTGCGTAGGGTGAGAGCGTACAGGAGGGTGGTGCGGGAAGCAAGACGGAAGTGGGGGCAGCCGACGGAAAGAGGGAGGAGAACGGGGCAGTGATAGCACGGGTATGGAGGATTCGGTGTGGAGTCATGGCGGAGGGAAAAGGGGCAGCAATTGTGCAGAGGAGAGCATACAGGTCGGGTGGGGTAGGTAGAGCATGGTGCGGGGCCGTCATCCGTATCAGAACAAGCAGAGCAGGGGCAGTCAAGGACGGAGTGCCTAGTTGCAAATACCACCATTGGCCCGTGGAGAGCAAGAATGGGGACATCGGAGGGGGGCTACGAGCAGCAGCGGGGGAAGCCAGCGAGGAAGGGCGGTCAGCCAGGTGGTGAGGCGTTCTCCTGGGGATAAGGTGGTGATGTCCGCTGGGCAGGTGATAGAGTGCGAGGCAAGGTATTGGCGATGAGGAAGAGAAAGCGCGAGGAGCCACTGGGCGGAGAATGGGGAGTCTTGAGAGGGAGACGGGGGAAGACTCGGACCAGACGCAAGACATATACGTCCCCTTGGCGTAGAAAATCGATCACGCTGGATATCCAGTAGCCAGGACGGGTAGACGTGGCAGCAAGGGTCGCACTGGTCCATGGGCCCGGGCAACCGCGCCGTAGGATGGATTCAGCAGCCCAGCGGGTGTATGAGTCCTCCATGGATAGGGCGCGACGGATGAGGGCAAGTTTCCGTTCTATGACCAAGTGGGAGAAGCGTGGGAAGCCCATGCCCCCCTGGGCGCGTGGCTGGAAGAGAGTGTCTTGTTGGGAGGTGGGTGAGTCTTTGGCAAGCAGGCTATATAGCGAAGCAAATACACGATCAAATTACTGTAGGTCCGTGAGGGACCAGGACGAGAGGACGCTAGGATAGGCGCTCTTAGGAAGAAGGGTAGACCGGAGAACGGCAGTGGTGAGGCGAGGAGAGGCTTTACGAGTTCGGAGAAGGCGGGCAGAGAAGGCAAGATCTGTGCGGAGTTTGGAGTACTGGCGGGAGGATTGGCCAGGCAGCAGTACCGTGTCATGCCAGACACCGAGGTTCTTAAACGAATGTTTGCAGGGGAAAGGGATCTAAGATGGGACCCATCCTATGGTGTGTATGGTGATGCCCGGGGGAGATGAGGGGGGGAGTGGTGGTTCATCAATGCCAGGGATGTGGAAGAGGCGGAGCTTGGAGGAGGCGATGGACATTCCGGTAAGGATTGTGAAGCCGGAGACGATGTCGGCCTTACGCTGGAGGCCGAGGAGGGCAGCAGCAATTGAGACGAGATCATCAGCGAAGCTGACTTCCGGGGCAGCGTACTGTGAGTCCGAGGGGTCGTAGAGCTGGAAGGGAGTAGGGGAGGGGTTGCGGGAGAGAGCCGTGAGCAAGATATCAAAGACCGCAAGCCATGTGATGGGACTGCAAACATCCCCCTGACCTGCGCCCTTTCCTGGGGTAAAGCCAAGACCAGTGAGTCCCGGGATTCCGCCTTCCAGCCAGCGCGTGTACGCGAATACCGTTGGGCGGTCAAGGTCAAGCAGAACAAGCCACTCAGCAATGTCCGGGGGAATGCCCAGCCTCCGCCACGCGAGGCGTATGAGGGATTTTCTGACCGAGTCAAACGCTCGTTTGATATCCCAGCTTGAGCCGTAAAGGGATTTTCGGTCGTTGAATGCGGCCTCAATGGCATTGATAATCTGTAGATTAGCGGTGTCGGTGCCCTTTCGCGGGAGGAACGCATGGTGCGAAGGTGAGAGAACCTTGTGATGGAGCAACTGCACTCCTCGACACAGACTAGTTTCTTATTCGGCGGATACGTTACTGGCGTGACAATCCAGATAAGCGTACAGAAATGTTATTCTTCGTCGAGTTTACGATGGCGATAAGATGGTGTTGCCGTAATCAAAAGACTTGAGCTCAAGTCTGCCACTTCGCTTCAATGCGGCTGACGCACCCAATCGGATATGGTAGCCAATCCGGAACATGGCTTACGACGTAATCTATGTCGATTTGAGGTATTGGGGTTACGAGTTGTAATTCGATTCAATCGATCTTCCTTACGCCTCTTCGTAACCACCTACGTCGTTGCGTGCATCGATGATTACAGGACTACCGTGATAATGGTAAGAGAAAACCGTATTATTAATACAATTATTACCGGAATAATCATGATTATTACGGTTAAATTACCGTAATAAATATAGAGTCACGCGCTCATCTTAATGGTGTAATACATGCGGTAATAATTGCATTTACCATGGTCCGGGATGAATCACGTTGGTAATAAATTACGGTCTAGTCACTAGGTACCGTAACAAATTCGGTTCTTACGTTACGGAAATACACTATAAAAACGGTAGAATTTTCATTATGGCAAACTTAGTCATCTAATCCATATCAGATATACTAGTTCAATTTGATGATATGACCGTTCAGAACCGTTACGACGAATACCTCCGTTGGTGACCAGTAGTTATTATACAGACTCAGCATTTATAATAATTTATAGGGCTTAACTGGCAACATCAGTACTCACCCTGCAGGTGGCTAGTTTTACACCAACTTTTCGAGTTCTGGCAAGCCCATATACTTCCCTGCCTGTCACCAGCATTCTCTTTACAGAACCACCAGAGGACGAAAATCTTTCAAATTTTCCATCCCGAGCAAGTTCGGGTTTTACTTTCTCAACCTTCCACGTTGCAAACAGAGTCTCGCAAATATATCTTGTCTATGGTATATTGGGGCCCATGTTCTAACCGTTGTTCCATAGATATTTTCATTAACTCTTTTTGTTTCTCAATTATAACTTGCGTTACTCTGTCTGCATAGGCAATCAAATCTGATACTGCGATGGTACCTGGAGCTGCTTCCCATAGATACAATCCAGTTAAAACGACTGCCTCCTTATTTGGTTTTTTAAGTCTCAGAAGTTGCTCCTGTGCTGTCAGTTATCAATTAGAAAACGTTAGCAAAGTTTTTCCTAGACTTAGCAACGTCAAACTAGACGTTCCCTGAAAATAAAAACATAAGTCAATTAGAGGTCGACCTAATATTTGTAAATAGAAAATATGAAAGTTTGAAAAATAATGAGGCAAATGTTAATTGACTCATGTTTTCATGTTCAAGGAACGTCTTTATACTCACGAATCATTGTATAGCGAAAAGCTGTAAACGTGAAAAAAAATTAAATCACCTCTAAATGTACCGTAGGTCCTGCGAAACTGTTATAGTTAGAAACGTTGATGTGAATATGCATTTGCGCAAGGCGAATCCCTAGGTGCTATCATTCCTACATAGAGATATAATTTACCAAAGTTACCATATCGAAACAGATTTATTTAAAAATACAATAATATTTCGTTCAAAAACCACATTATATCATGTTGGAAAATCGACTGCATTCATCATGATATCGCATTTAGCATTTTCGCTGTTCTGTAGTAAGTACGGAAATCGCCGGTGATCACGGATGCGTGAATACGTAGTATCGATATGCGCAAGCGCTTGCCCGCTGCTTGATGAGGTGTTGTCCGACCTGTGGGATAATTACTACGTGTACATTTACGGTTCGATTCGTATAGAGTATACTAAGTGATACCCACGCGCTTGTCGAAGAGCAATATTGTCTTTTATATTCTGCTATTCTACCTGATCGAAATCTGGATCGTTTATTTGCTTTGTCTATTTACGCTTCAGGAACGAATCGGTAATTGGCCCGAAATAATGCCTCTTCTCATCCCTTCCCAAGGTTCTGATTTCTTCATTTTCTGGTAATTTCGACCGTTTTATCGACTGCTTCAGTAGAGTTCTACAGCACTTTCCGCTGGAGACAAGGGTCCCAAGGTGAAAAACTTTTAAATACCAATATACGGAAACACATCTGATCGTGTCGGTAAGTTATGCTTTTATCAGCCTATCAACGCGACTTCTGCGTGCGTACTTCGAGTTCTGGCAGTGGTTTATGAGGATCTGAAACGTTTAAACAATATATTACGTTAAAAGTTTGCAGTTGTTAGTTCAATGCAAACAAGTTATGTTGGCGGCCAAAGCTTGCATATTCGTTCCGAGGATCTCTTGAGAAAAAAGAACAGTAACTTTACTTGGAATATGACAGTGAAACCAAATGGGCTAAATTAGCAAGAATGGGTAAAGCCAATTTTTAAATGAATAATCAGATAACACTTGTGATGTAAGACCGTAATTTAAGTGCCTTAAAACAACCGCTTAGGAGCTTACCAGTAGTAGAAATCGACATATACATCATAGGTAAACGAAATTATAGTGTGCTTAAGTAGCTTTTATATGCGACAATATATGAAATAAGCATTTTCACTGTATTTTCAACACCAAAGTTACCGCCACCAGCCGGGGGGGAGGAGGGAAGCTGGTGATGTAAATGTTACGTAAGTGCATCCTAAGGCAGTGTTACGACCAAGAATATCCAGCAGACTGCCCATATGGACGTACCAATCAACACCAATTTAAATAAAATATCACTTGATTTTACACTAACAGGTTGAAGTAGTCCCCAGCTGGGCGTGGATAAAAATTCTAACTACATTTTGTCCGAGATTCTCCTACTGATGAATGATAGTCGAGCCTACTTCGCTTGCTGAAGAAGAAACTGGTTGGTGAGCGACTTGTTTCGGGCAGCGCCTATGCATAATGTTGCTGAGACGGAGTATTACAATTCAACAGTAAGGTTGGAACAAAATAGCAATTCTTTGACTTGAATTATTAATTAAATGTGCAAGTTGGGATTAGTGATTATCAAATACTATAGAAAGTGACATAGCGTTAAGAACTGAAACTCAATATTGTTCGAGCGCGAAACCCAATATTGTCATGGCCTTCTTTTTCAGCATATATATATGACTCTACTCTCACGTGCTTTTGAAGAATTTTACGTTTAATTGTAGAAAACGATTGTTGCATGATTTTACAGATGCGAATGGTAACCGCGAACGCGGTTTAGAAAAATAAAATACTTCTGTGGTTCTTGCTAAAGTTTTTAATGTATACTTAGCTAAGTGATGTATAAAGTATACGACTTTAGTGGATACTTTTTTTTCGAAAACAATCCTAAATTTCTAAAAAACTGTCGTGTTTCTAAAGTCCATTCCAAATGTACGATACTTAAACGGTACACTTTAACCGTAATACGACTCTAAAGTGAAAATACTTTAGGACGGATTTTGGCACCCGGATGCATGATAATGGCGGTACTTGAAGGGAGCAACGCATTCTTGATCGCCACGAAAAAGTGCTTTCCTGGCCGCGCTCTCGTGCTGGTGCTTGCCGACGATAAAAAGCGTGTTGTTAAAGCAAATTTAAAAGTAATCGCCGCGAGCCAACAGTTCGTAATAAAGCACATATAAACGACAAAATAAAATCATCAACATTAAACGTTTACGCCGTCCAGTCGCAGTACGATTCCAGTATCACAATTGTTTCAATCCGCAATTGTTGGTATCGCGCAGAACGGTACCGAGGAGGGCGAGCACAGAAGTCGTGTTACCAAGGATAGTATTCAATCCATACTTCCAGTGGTTGAGCCGAATGTTGGCAGGAAATCGCTGGGCAAGCAACGTCTTCATTTCCGAGTAGCTTTTATTTTGTTTTACAGCATTGAAGATAAAAGTGTCCACATCGCCTGATCGACGTTTCGAGTAGAGCTTGGCCGGCGGAGTGTCAAGATTGTGGGAATACCACAGCGCTCCGACCTTTAACGCAATATTTTTGAAAACCCCGCCCTTCCACACGTATTCGGGATAATCGAGAAGGGAAAGGAAGTCCCCACCCCAGGGCAGCAGTCGTACAACCGCCGAGCACGGACGCATGTACAGTGCGTTGAGTAGTCCCGTGCCATCCAATCCTATTAATATACTCGTTTTATATTGCATCTCGTGGGCCTGTTCCCTCACAGTGAGCTTCTCCAAGTGGATTTTATCTATCTCGCAGCCAGGGTAACGTTTCTTTACTTGTTGAATGAATACGTCTTCATCTTCTATTACTCTAGTCTTGACGCGCGAGATCAATTTTATTTGACACTGCTTTGGAATGCCAACTGGATTCATTGGTATCTCATGTATTTTGAACAATGTGGTTTGCAGTTTCTTGTATAGTTCATGTGGTGTTTGCTTATTATACAAATCAAGTATATCTGTGTGACCGATTGATATATTGTCAAAGCACAAGGGCTGACGAAACGACTTCTCTAGCAGGCTATTAAGACTATGCAGCTGGTTATCTTTAGTGATTTTAGCGAAAATGGTCATAAATCCTTGTAGATCGATCGGATCCGTTACATCCTCGTTAGCAACTCGTATCATATCGTTATAACTGCGTCCTTGTGGCTTCCTGTCTATCATCGAATACAATAAAACTTGATTGATATCCAATCCCATTTCCCACATTGTTCCAACCATGGGATGTAGCGAATTAAATATTATATGACCGTATTTATCGTAGCCCCTAATACCAAATATCATCACCTGATCAACCACAGTGTTTGTGCGATCACATACAAACACTGGAAGATTTTTTTGCACCATGATAGGTGTAGGTTTGATAACAATTGAGGGGAAATTCTTTCCCCAGTTAGTCTGCCCAGGAGAAACATGCACCAACAAATCCTTCAATATGGTGGTATTTTTTGCAGAAGATTGAAAGCAACGGACGCCTTTATACACCTGGTCATTTTTGTAAAGGAAATATATCATTGCGTTCGCGAGGACAACGTTGGAAGCCCAAAACCAATCCATCGGCCATTCAGTTGTAAGTACATTCGGTGATCCAAGAAAACAACGGCGCATTGTCGATACTTTAATCAAATTCTGACCATCTGAGCAAACAACGGTGAGAAAATTCATTATAAATATTTGTGCGATCATAAGAAATAATGATATCACGCGAAAAAAAAAAGAGGAGAAATGATACCACGCGTTGTACCGTTACAAAACGTTTGCCTTAAGCCAAATAGCGAGTTGCTTGAAAAATAGAAGCTTGTGAATTCTCATGTTCTCGACAGGGTAATAAATTGGCTTATTTTATTCCGTTAAAAAATAAAAGATAAAAGCGAGTCAAAATCTAAGTCTTACTTTTGGTATCCAATATTTACTGTACTACATTTATGCTGTTGTGAGTAGACTTTCATTCTTTCCTATAAGTCAGCTATCTAAGATTAGTATAGCCAACGAGCTACTGCTTTCGAGAATTCAGTTACTTGGGGCGTCCTTCCTCTTGCCGGCGGTTGGTAGCTAGTGAAATAAGGACTAATTATTAACTAAATAATAACCTGCCAAGATTTAATTTCTTATAATTGAATTGCTACTGAACCAAAGGCAAAATTTTGAGCTATCGACATTTTCCGCTGCTCTCGTCGTAATATCAGTGATAAAAAAACTGTATAGGGTACGGGCTGCTTACATAGTCAACCGCTAAATCCTCTGCTATCGTGGGGATTCCTATGGTCGAACCGACTATAGCAGCAGAAGTTAGGGGAATGAAATTTGTTACCATTGTTTATCTTTAATTCTGTTGTTTTGAAATTTGAAATTTGCTTGCCTCTACTTCTGAAAATTATCATTACGAGCGATTACTTAGAATTACTACAGTACAGGCGGTCCTGGTCTAAGTCCTTCATCCAAAGTCATACCCTCCGTGTGAGTGGGAGATTCCGCCGTCTAAACAATCCTCCTGTAAAGTTAGTAAAGCTTAGTTTTTCAGTGCCAGCTAATTAAATCCCAGTGCCTTGCGTCTAACAAAGTCGACCGAGCAGATCGTCCTCTTGGACTGACCGAGGTGTGGGCAAGAACCGTCTAAGAAAGTCTATTTGTTACTTCACTGACTACTACAGTCGGTGAAAAATCTGACCACTGATGCATGGTAGTCGAACCTGCCTTCGCCTGATGTAAATATCGGCCTCCTGGTGGTGAGCGACTTGTTTCCTGTAGCGCCAGTGCATCATGTTGCTGAGGCAAAGCACTGTCAGAATATCAGCTTATACGAACCAGAGCAGACTCTTTCACTCAGCCAGGATAAGGGAGAGCAAAGGTGCTGAGGTGTACCCGGAACAGTCTAACTTGAGCGGTATTTCTAGCTATCAAGGGAGCAGTTATTGGAAGTATGTACTTCTGAAGTTTCTAACAATTGAGTATAGTTGCAAGCTCGTTATTTGATGCTTTGAGAGTTTATTAATTATGTTGATGATACAACTTATTGCCGTACGTTAAACACTTGAGGTCTACTAGCATGTAAGGACCACTTTCCACTTCTATACTAGTAGTATCTTTTTTCAGTTTTAAAAGCGTGTGACGGTTTTGACACTAGCTGATTACAGATTTTTCTATTCCAGTTTCGAGAGGTTTCGACTCAGATTTGTATATAAGGTACCAAAGCCATTTTATTTAAGTCCTTAAAATTCTGATCGCCAAAGATGCGAAAATTAGCTTGGGATAGTGCAGCTCAAAACCTGTTTAAAAATCCAGGGATAAAATATCTGGATCCTTCTTCATCAGAGGGAGAACAAGTTTTTCTTAGGTCTTGGCTAAATGATGTGAGCCAAACTCAACCCAAAACGGGCAACAGTTCTTTTTTCAATAATAACGTGTTTTTCAACCAGAATCTGAATTTTTACCGAAGACTATACGAACAATCGTTTAAATGTGGATGCTCTGACAGAACTAATCAAATTTATCCTAACAATATTGACGAGTTCGCCAGCTTCGATGGAAGCACGTATCCACTATGTGCACACACCCATAGATTTGGCGAATCAAGCACATTTTTAACGAGTTCTTTCCCTTTCATTCCCTATCAGAAGAAGAATGCGTGGCCCTGATCGTCACACGCTCCTAAATGAATTCTAGAAGCAGCGGCATGACGGACCATATAAATTCTATTTACAGCGAGTTCTCACACTCACTTCCATATCCATCGAGAGTCGAGAACAAGTAGTTGCACGCTCCACCTCTGATATCGAGCTTGAGTCCACTTTCGACAATGATCCCCAGTATTTAACACTTCTATTAGAGCCACATCAAAAATGCACTTAAGCTCCTTATATCATTTTCCTATTCCTTTTGCGTTACCATTGAACGATATCGCAAACATTCATGCGGTTCTGCCTACGCAAACAACATATCTGGTTTCACTTGACTAAGCAGTGGAAGCCAACTACATGGCCTCAATTCGAAATCAAGTCCAGCGTTTTCAAACACAAAGAAAGTTCACCCCTGTGATTTGGACCGCTAAGATTTCCAAGCTTAGAGACCCGGAGACGATATATTGTCTGCAGGCACACTACGCCTCAAGCAGTGGCGTACTTCTGACCAATGCACTTTAGTTGAGTACACTCTTCAAGCTCACAAGATTTCAGAGATCGGTTCTATGAGCCTTTCTTAACAGTATATGTCCCAGCGGAATAGCTCAAACAAGGCCCTTAAAGTGCATGGAATTTGGCTGAGCAGCTTCCACTTCTTAAGCCTGGCGTTCCACAATAGTAGCGACGAGGATTTCGGCAGTCTTGAGTTGCCTTTCATGTCTTGCCAGCTAAATTTTATCCTGTAAAAATACTAGTTTATTCGGTAAATAAACCTTTCGCAGTATTATGTATTCGTACAATCTGCAATTTTCAATATCTCAAGGTCAAATTCTTTCGATGCACAGAATCACCGTTTTTGTAAACTTCGACTACGTGAGTCAAACCTCGAATCAAGTCGGGACGATCTCGTTCTTTTGTTGGCAAGCTTCGGAAACGTACTCGCGAACAGTCTCGTCGTTCCCGACGATTGTTGGCTTTTCCTACATATAATCCGAGTTATATCGTTTATCTATGTTGAAACTATGACTTGAAAATGCTCTTGCTGACGTTGACAAATACTTCACGTCCTCTCAGTTATTAGTTAATCTAAGCTAACTAAATTTGTAAGATATCTTGCCTAAGCTAGCATCCTAGAGTTACTATTCCGACGTGTCACAGCTTTGTAATTGATATAGAATAACTGAGGAAAAGAAGAATCTAACTGCTGGTAAATCAAGATATTGAGAAAAAGAAATGTTCCTGCCAATAGAAAAGACAATCTTGGCGGATTTGAAGGCAATAAGCTCGATCTCGACGCTTGCGGTAGCTAAATAATCACCAGCATCGCTTGTTGCAGCATCGGCGCTGCATAGGGTACCTGTACTGTTTCTACCTTATATGGCTGTTTCACTTCCTGTACTACTCTATACCTCTGTCTACGTATCTTCTCGACTGATCAGTAGCTGGCGTATCTCCGCCAGCGGGAGCTATCCGTAATCTACCGCTGGGTAGTAGTTAGTTTTCTTACACTTCACCTAACTTCATCCTTCACTTCTTACACTAGTAGAATAGTTGTACTGTTGCATTCTTCTTTATTTTATATCTATTTATCTTTCTAAATTAGTTTAGTCTATCTTTTACTGATTCACCTGGCAGGATACCTCCTCTGCCGGGATATCTAAGCTGTAATCTACTGCGCGGGTTAGGCAGCTTTTGGGTACACGTGTGCGACTTGCTATACGCGCAGCTCTCCGAGGGCGCATGGGTGGTTTGGTAGACCTAGTGCAGTCGGAACACACTCTGGAGGATGTCTACCGTCGAGTTCTTTGTATGGCTTTGGGGCGGGGAGTTTGGTTGGTGCGCTACTGTGCTCTCGTGACGCTGCACTCTGTACTAGCTTATTCTGCCTGTCCACTACACTAGTATTTATTTCTATTCATCTATCTAGCTGTGTCTGTCCTACTTCTATATTAGCTCTTACTCTATTTTGAAACTGCTCTTGGTACTTTTATCTACGTTCTATACACTAGCAGTAGAATAGCATATTTAGGTAGCCACACCTATAAGACCACTGAAATATTTATTTACGTATGAACGAGGGCGGGGTGTGGTGACGCATATGACGTGCTTATTTAGACGTGTTTGATGTGACATGACATGTGTGCGGTGTCGGGGCGATGTGTGAGGACGTGTGGCGACGTGCGTAAGATGAGAGTGCCAACGTGACCAGGCAGCGGGAGCTTGGAATCAGATAAATACAGCAATATCAGCGAGGCGGGACGTCATGGGAGCTCACTGAAACATAATGGAGGATTGTGGAGAGGTGCAGTCAGGCGGACGAGCTCTGCAAGCAGTTATTTGCCGTTGAATGTACACTACGGGGAGCAGCAACTACCACCATTCGTCAGGAGCTTTCCTGAGCGACCTGATGTGAGATTGAGGTTATGGGCACGTTGAGGATCTGATATGAGACATGTTTAAGATGCTGGCGCGCTTACCTTGGATCCAGGGAGCTTCCTGCACCTACTGGCTAACATAGTTTGGAGGGTCAAATATTCGAAGTTAGCAGGTGGTCCAAGATAGCAAATACAGCAACAGGCATGGTAATTTCAAGCGCAAATCGACTAGTTATGAACGGGAAACGATTTCAAATTCTATTACATGAAGATCTTCAAGCTGAAGCGATACTTGGGGAAGGGTCAAAAAACTTGTGGTCCGAAACAGAATTATTTCTTCCGATTGGTGGTGCAGTTTATATCGGGGATGGAGGCTATAGATGTCGCAAAATTTTTCAAATGGTGCATGGTTGATGACGATCTAAATTTTGGCGACTTTCTTGGGCCAAAATTTCCAAGTTATTCTGTGGAGGAATTTGGAAAGAAATAATTTGGGTAATAACTTGTTAGGGCTAAAGAATATCATACCTGCAAGGATTTTCTCTAACTCTTCACATTTGTCGAGATCTAAATTTTGAGTTTCTGCCTGATTTTGCTATTTGATATTTTGAATCTTGGAAATGCCGCAGCTTGTATTTTCTGCTAGGGTTGGTTAGAAGAATTATTGCTTGACCTAAATCCAATCATTTTACCTGTCGTCATGCTTTATTACATGAGATATTGCATTTCTGCTACTCACATGACACTTTTGAATTTGAACGAATATCACGTTTGAGTGACTGCACGTCTGTGGATTTGCCACGGGCTTGCGTAATTAATTGTTTACTTTTTGTTGAAAAAATCTTTGCTGCTGGACCGTTTGTCTGCTCATTCGGGATTAGAACTAAATTTCTACCCATCGATACTGACTGTAGTCAACTGCATTTGACAGAAGTTAGAAGTTAGAACCTCAGGAACTGTTTCTGAGTTTAGTTGTGAAAGAGTGCTTTGTAGCGAGGAGTGTTCGACAGAAGTCGACCAATAAGCGTAAGTAAGACCTACCGCGCGCTTTCTCAGAGCCGAACTGTGTTGGAGGAGTAGCTACGGCACACGCTAAATACGAGCTCAAGGAACAAGTTCCTGAGGAATAGAGAAAAGTTTGAAGTCGAAGACGGAGAAACACTGTTGTTTGACTACCTGAAGGAGGTGTACTACGTCCAGAATATCAAATCACTGGCTTAACATGGATTGAAGATAAGCTCAGTATTTAATAACTTCCTGGAGTACACACAGATGTGGCGAAATGATAGCTATTTTGAAAATGAATAAAAAGACGAAGAAGTGGAAAAATATTATTGGTCTCCGTTACCAGTGTTCAAACCAAACTACGGGACGAAGCATACTTATTTAGAAGCGCACTTTTTTTGAAATTTGAAAATCGTAAGGCCACGATTTTCCAAGTGAATTAAAGTCGAATAGCGGCTCTGAAATTTTTGTTTTTCAGTGCTAGTGCTGTTAATAGACATCTTAAACGATTAATTTGTCATCGGTAA
>VKHC01000276.1:0-13917 GCA_015143735.1 Synura sp. LO234KE | reverse complement strand
CGGTTATAGCCCACCGGGACAGCCCACCGGGTATAGCCCACCGGCTATAGCTCACCGGGTGTAGCCCACCGGGTATAGCTCACCGGCTATAGCTCACCGGCTATAGCTCACCGGGTATAGCCCACCGGGACAGCCCACCGGGTATAGCCATCGGTTATAGCCACTCCGGGTATAGCACACCGGGTATAGCCAACGGTTATAACCACTCCGGTTATAGCCCACCGGGTATAGCCCACCGTGTATAGCCACACCGGTAATAGCACACCGGGTATAGCCTCTCGGGTCATAGCCTTCCGCTTATAGCATGGTTCTATAGCCCACCGTGTATAGACTACCGGGTATAGCGGAAGTATAGCCAGCGGTATCTTAGCCTAGTGACTATACTACGGGCTATAGTCCGGTGTACGGCTATAGCGGTTACGGCTATAGTCCGGCGTTTATCCCACCGATGAATGTTGTCCCCAGTGCCAAGAGGAGGAGAAAGGGGACAGCAAAAGATGATCAGTGCACCAACAAGAAATACTATAGACGACTATATTGTACGTTAGTGAGCAAAAACGTGTTCCTAAATTTCCAGAAAAGTACCCACTCACAAAGTTTTCTAAAGTATCACTTTAAAAGTTTTAGAATTCACGAATCGGCGCGATGGCTACAGAATTTTGGTACTTAAGCTCAAGTGGCACTCCCGTAGAGGAGATTAGTAAAACTTTAAAATGTTAAGTTTTAATCTAGTAATATTGCCGAAAATCCAGTAGTTCTTATTTATTACAAAGACGAGACATGAGCGAGATGAACGAGAAGTCAGACGCAAGCTTCCAGACATCACCATGACTAAACTAAGTATATAACCATTTCTTATGAGCCGAAGGGCTAATGTCTTTTTTACCGAGTAGGGGCAGGGGAAGCAAGGTGTGAAGGAGGCCGCATGCCCGAGGCAGGGAAAGGGATGTTCCTCCCCCGGGGTGGGTTAGTATGCCACGACATCCCCAATCAACTGGAAGGGGATGAGAGGAGGAGGCGGTGCTTTGAGCAGCCATTCTATATTGCGTGGAACGAGGAGACGTGGGACCGCGTTGGCGTCTAGCGCTATCATCTACGTTAGCTAGTGGCCGTAAGAGACGAAATAGGGACCGACCGAACCTCCTAGAATAACTCCTATTGGAAATTAGAGAAAAGAGCGAGGAAATTGCATGCGGAGAGGTCCACCCGTCTACTACCGCCCCTACAGCGCCTACAGGGTCGTAGTTCATTGTAGCAAGCGGGCAGATGGTGAGGCATTTAGAAGGTGCCGCAGAGATGGTATTGGGGAGCTCACGTGGCGTGTCACCAATGACAGTGTACCATCCATCCTGTGAGCGTTTCTCCTTGGCTGCAACATGATCGGGGTGAGGAGAGGGCGATAATCTGCACGAGGGACCATGTCCTTATGTGCGTCTCCTAGCTGCCAGGCCTCCTCCACGAACTTCAACATTTGCGCCCAGAGCGGGAGGATGAGTTCCATCCACGGGACATCATATGGGTTCTCCAATATGCTCTCGATCATTTGCTCATGAGCAAGTGTGAAATGTGCTAGAAAGCCTTGCGGGTGCTGCCCGCGGACGGCCGCAATTTGCGCAGTGCACTGAAAAGGGCGGAATGCCAGAGGCTTGGTGGCTGGAAAAGCCTAGGAAGCACCTGCACTCGGACCGATTCAAGAATGTCATGGGTACATAGTGCCGCAGCGCAACATGGGTTACAGTTGGATACGTCAATGAGAAAACTGCTCAACCAGCTCCTTCGACATACAGAATTTCGGTGTAATTTAGTAACATACTTTAGTAATACTTTACAAAAAGAATTTTTTTCACATATTAAGTTTTACTTTAGTATCACCAAAATATGACACTTAGGTTCGTCATAATCATACTAATGTAAGGCCACAGAACGATCCATTTTCATATTTAAGAGCGCAGTTAACCTAATACTTGAGGTTATCATGAGAGTTAATGTTTAACATATGCGCTACACTGTAGAAATGTCAGAAAGTATTACTGCAATATCACAGTCCGCAAAGATCAGTGTCCTTACTTCAAACCACCTAACTATTCTCCCCTGCATAAGCTCCGCAAGAAAATCTAAGAAAGAAAACCAAAATATATACGAATAATTTCTACATGGACAAAGTCTTACCTTTCCTCTACCACACCAGAATCATTTTTAGCAGAGACCAGTATGTGACCACACTTCAATATAGTAATTATATTATGTTCCGTTATGTTAAATTTTTTTCTGACTAAGATAATTCATCGCAACAGGGAAATAGATGTTTTAATATTACATTGGAGACCCTTATGAGCATTCACACTTCGCTACCTCGATACCTGCAAGTTCGGTATGTCCAATACAGATAAGAGTTATGATGACGAACAGAAGCAGTGAATTTAATTCACCCAATCTTAGCTCGTATAGCAAGTATCACGAGGAGTTGCTGTAATCGAAGGCCGTTTACAAATTTCCATTTATTTCGTACTTTCACATACAGGACAGAGGAAAACCTACACAAAAGGCTTTCAAGCACATAAATATCTTAATAGAAATATGAACCTCTCTCTCGTTGACCCAGCAACATTAGCAAGCAAAAGTCTAGGTTTCAGTCCCTGACAAGCAATATATTGGTGATAAAATTAACCAAGAATACATTCCTTCGCCAATTCTATCTAATCCCTCCGTTGCCACGGCTATCCCCAAGCAGATTCACAAACAATATTTCAAACATGAAAAATCAGAGTGCTTTCTTGAGAGGCTACGATACGAATATTTATATTCTCGTCCATCTTAAAAACTGTACAGTTGCAACGTGATCCTGGTGCACATCCCCTGCCCTGAATGCACTTGTCAGTGCACAATAATTCACGTAACCACTGGCAACTGAATTTTGTAGTAGTAGCGTTTGAAGTTTTACGATGAGTACAATTACTTTTCTTAAGGCACTGTAGTGGAGCTTTATAATATTCACGACAAGTTTCTACCAGATGAGAATCTCAGTGAGTGATGGCGTTCTTATATTTGACAATGTCAAAAAGCATTTTGTTTGCATTGCATTCACAAAATGGATCGTAATCAGCATCGGCACCCCCGGACGTATCCGCAGCGATCGTATATCAGCAAGAGTGTCGATGGGGCAGATTCTGCTCAAGGTATTTTTTAAATTGATTTCTGATTTATCGTTGGGACTTGTAAGACACTAGATGATTCGCAAGTGTCACACACTTTCGTACTATTCTTGATAAGAAATTAGCTGTCAACAGCGGTCTTATTTATAGGATTAGGGCTTATTTGAATCAACACTTAGACTTCGGTTATTTATAACTTCATGAACGCGACTTTTTAAATCTGTTCTCAATTTTATGCAGGAGTATCCGAGAATTACACGACGATGTTTCAAAAGATGCTTGGAGAGAAGAATCCCAGTGATGTAGATTCGGTTGATTTTACAATAATGTCCTCACCGACGAGAACATCTAAGCACCCTGCTCTTGGTCTGAACATCAAGGAAGCGAGTATTATCATAAAATCACGAGATATAAGATTGGAATCTAGGAATATTCCTTTGCGGGCAATCGTGTTGGGAGTGGGAAGGGGAAGACCCGTTACTTAGTCGAACTTTAGAAGGAGCTAAGGAATACTGCCACTTTACTTTGTGTTGCAATCACGTTCAATTATTGTTGGAATGATATCGAACGCCCGTTGACTACCGATGATAGATACTCCTCGAGAGAGCAAGTGAATATGGAGTACGCCATTAACATCGTCTCCCGCATCATCTCAATGCACTATTACATATCCTTCGACAACGCATATGATATGTTGATCACTCATGGGGTATATCTATCGACGAGGTTTTTAATATACGAGAAACCTGAGTTACTGATAACGAAGTGTGTGGAGTTTATTGTGAATCAATGTCGCGCGAGGGAGGGAGGACGAGGGGGGAGGAAGGTAGATAAATTCGTTATGTTGATGGACGAGTCTCTGCGGCTACAAGATGAGCTGGGAGATCCCAATGGTAACAAGGACATTGACGCTACACTAAGAGAGGCTCTGTTAACCCATCCGACGTATCTAGAAAACTGCATGTTGCTGAAGAAGGATTTAGTGATTTCCGAAAATCTTATAGTTAAGGATTTAGTGATGTCATCGCTTGATGTCCTGGTTCTGGGAGCTACGTCCTCTGGTAGTACAATGTCCCCACTCGCGCTTCCTTAGGCTATCAACTCGTCGGAGATATGGGATAGCTGGGCCCCTGCTTACATTCCAGAAGAAGAGATGGATCTTGTTAATGCAAAACCGAGGTTACGTCAGTTGATGATCTTACTGTTCGCTATGATGGCTTCTTAGCCCAGGGCAATTGATTATACAGTGTTTGCCGCTGAAAACGTTCTTTTAAAGATCATTAACTGACGTAACCTCGGTTTTGCATTAACAAGATCCATCCTCTTCCGGAATGTAAGCAGGGGCCCAGCGATCCCATATCTCCGACGAGTTGAGAGCCTGAGGAAGCACGAGTGGGGAAATTGTACTTGCCCCTGAATGGGAGCAAGCGAAGCATTTTACCCACATCATTGCAAGTGCGAAAATTGATATCAACGTGGGAAATAGAACACTTACTCCGGGCTCTTTGTCAGAGGCACTGGTGGATGGGCGCTACCTTTATGTGTACGTCGACACTTCGGAGAATTTCAGTACCACTATTGCTGTCGGGGCTAACATTCTGTTGATGGGAAGAACGGATTCGAAACGCTATTTGTCTTTTTATTATGTTTTTTTCTGCTCGTGAGAAATAGAGCCATCGTGCCGGAGGGACAGCGACAATCGTAAGGATAAGGAATGACGCAGGTATAGCAGGTATCACCATTACATTTTAGGTGTGTTTTGTCGGAGCTCATCGTTGATGAGATAGCTTGAATCTGGGCGGCGCTACTATGGTGAAGAGTCTTGGGGCAAACGCAGAATGTGTACGTTACTTATCGATTATTACTTTTAACGAAATGACTGCTTTAATAATTTTCAAGTAATCTTCCTTTTCGATTTTCTAAATCGTATTGCCTGCAGCTATTTTCATAATTCCTTTCGTAATTTAACTACGCAACAACCTTCGCCGTGCGTATCTACTAATAGGAAGGGACGCTCTGATAGGTTATTTTCTTGTTGTATTATTCGAGATATAGCTCCAGAAGGTATACTTCAAATGTTTATGTTACTAACATTTTGTTAGAGTTATTGCTCTCAATCTTTTAAAATCTTTTTTTTATGTCGATGATAGTAGTGGAAGTACTTCCCTTAAGGATAAAGAGAGCGATCACCTGTGTATGAAACTCCATGCTAGTAATGTAGTGATACTACCAACCGACTATTGTTGGTTTTTTCCGGAAGTGTAACTTAGCTTGTTACCACTAATGCGAAAATGGAACACGTCAGCAGTTCGAACAAGTGCACTCCTAGAGCTATAGCGACGATCAAGCTTTGTATTGGGCAAGAAGGTACACATTTGTAAACACCTTTTCTTTGCACCTTACTGGAAGCCCAAATAATTATCTAGAGTAAGCGCAGTTCGTAAAATTGCACCTTACTGGTAATAATTAATCGTAGCTAGCAAAATTGCGGGGAAGCAAGAAATCAACGGGGACCACACAGTGTTGAAAAACTTTTCATAAGATTTTAAGAAGGCGGTACTACGGGCAATAATTTTAAAATAAGTAGATGGTAAAAGTAGAGGGTGATTGACGCGGGCAAGTAGAGGGCGATGCTGGCTGCTGGGAACAAGTAGAGGGCAGTGGGTACAAGTACAGGGCCAGCTCCTGGCGATGGGTACAACAAGTACAGAACGATGGGCACAAGTACAGGGCGATGGGAGCAAGTAGAGAGCGATGCTGGGTACAAGTGGTCGAAGGCGATGGTTACAAGTAGAGGGCGATGGTTACTAGTAGAGGGCGATGAGTGTAAGTGGAAGAGGGCGACGGATAGAGATAGTGAGGAGGGGTGGAGATCAGAAGAGGACGGGAACGCGGGGGATAAACTGGGGTGGGTACAAGGCGATGGAGATGGTTATAGAGCGCGGTGGGAATGGGTGGATGCCGGCGGGGAGATTTATTTCTATGACCCGATGATTTCTTCACCATGCTGCCTAGATTAAGTGAAAGAGAGGAAATATTGACGTATGTTTGACGTACAATTGAGCAATATTGCTGCTAAATATATAAGAAGTCGAAGATATTTTTAAATATTATTTAACTATTTTAACCATCAATAAATTTTTATACATTTAAAGCAACAATTTTGAGGGACCTGAACCGTGTACTCTCCCTAAAAAGCTTTCAGAAGTTACTAACATTTTCTTACATGCTGCTCGTTTTAAGTCACGGATAAATTAATTAATCTGACAAAAACATGAAGCGTGTCGTAAGGAAATTTTATATTAGCAAAAACAACTTTCTCAACACATGACGCTGCCTCTCAGAAAATCTGCCGCATATGGAGAAGCCTGGTGATCGAGTTTATAAGTCCCATTTCTGCAAAAGCGTTACTGTGTAGAAAAATCCAATTCTAGCTCGGTACCAAGAAATGTCAATCAAAACAAATAAACAATTAATGCAATGCATTACATCAGAATCCAGCATATCCAGATATTCAATAGAATATTCTCTAGCTCATATCATTGTGAGATGTGACGAGAAACTTCAAACTAATTTAATTGCGGCAGTTACAATGTCTCAGTTTCATTCAATTTTGAATTTTACTTAAGTCTCAATTATTCTCCACATAGCATTGCAACAATTTTTGGTTTGGCTTTGATCAGGAAATCTTGGTGAGCCGAGGTAACTGACGATTGTTCAACGCGACAATAAAAACGGTAACTGACGATTGTTCAACGCGACAATAAAAATCGGTAAGTAAAACATTACCATTACGCTGATTTGATAATTGATTATCACCTCATCGCTCCCCCATAATGGTTGACTCATTGCCTCCTCTCAAATCTCCCCCATAAGTAGTTCGCGCAAGTATTTGAACTTCGCACCTTTGATCGGCTTGGTCAGTAAGTCGGCTATCATTTCCTTCGTGTTCATGCACTTCACGATCACTTCTCCATTCTTAACACGATCACAGACAAAGTAAAATCTGATATGGATGTGACTACTCTTCCCCGAATTCGATCTTCCGCTCTGTATCAGCTTGATCGTCAACTGATTATCTTGCAACAGCAGCACGGGATTCATCATGTATCCCTGCTGAACAAAAAAATTACGACATCCCAATTCCGGATTGATCCCATCACTGACTCCAACCAACTCGGCCTCACAACTCGACTTAGTATTAACTCTCTTCTTTCTGCTGAAACCACAAACGAATGCCTTGCCTGTCATGATTACCACTCCACTATGTGACTTTCTGTCTTAATACGTTCCGTACGATGCATCAATATACGTCATTAAATTAAGATAATCATCTCTCTTCATACTCAACACTAAATTCTTGGTCTTGTGAAGATATTCTAAGCACCTCAATAGCTTTTCCATGTCTCCAGCTGTAGCACAGGTCACCCTAGTCGTAATATAAGATACTGCTAACAAGATGTCTGGTCTAGCTCGTTTACTGAGATAAGTAACTTCGCAACGATAGTATGAAATTTGGATCTGTTCTTCTAATGCTGCATTATTGTACCTAATATCAAATAGATTGTCTACCGCAGATGTAGGTGCATAGGACTTAACTTCCGTGTATAGAAGCAGCTCTTCTACATATTTGATCATATTCACAGTGACTTTCCTCACGCATGTAAAATCAAGTACCATCCCGATATAGTTCTATAGCTTTCCTCGGTTCACGCTGACTGATCCAAAAGCAGTTTCCAATTGTTTAACAGCTGTGTCAATATCCCACTTGTTCTCTCTAGTGCTCATAAGGTCATCCACGCGGACACATGTAGTAGTCTGGTTATCCTCTCTTAGCCTATTGAACACACATCTGTCCTCCGTATTAATGCTATAACCCAGCTCCGTCAGTAGCTCACAAAGTCTATCGCACCATAACTTAGCACTTTGCGCACAACCATACAATCCCTTGTCCAGTCTCACGATAACAGTTCCATCATCAGTCATGTAGTTCGCATAGTCACAGTTCAATTGTATAATCAGATTTGATAAGTACTTGTTTAGTCTCATGTAAACCACACAATTGCTCGGCATATCTGCATGTAAGTACGCTCCCGGTATGTCAACTGTCGCGACTTCTCTACGCTCCCCAGCAGCGATGATAGCGATCATGAACACTGAAGATGTCGCCACTGTAGGGGACGATATCTTGTCCGCATACACTGTCTTGTCCTGCTGATGGCCTTCCGCCACTAATCTCGCCTTCACTCTCTCAAAACTCCCATCTGGACGATATTTCTCTTTCAAGAACATTGAACAACAAATTATATTCCTAATCTGTTCCCTCGACATATCCCTCAAGTAAACTGGATGAAATACCTCTTTCTCTAACATATGGTTCATCTCCTTAATTATCGCCTTAGACGCTTGCGTGATGGTAAGATGTAATCCGTATAGGCGCTTGTTCAATCTCCCTGCTTGGGCTCTGTTGGGTCGCAAATTGTATCTCGGCTCCTCTGTTGGTGTTTGCTCTGGTCCTACTACGTCTTCGTTTGCTCTGGTAGTGTCAATCATATCTGCCTCTGAGGCTGTTTCTTCAACTTGGTCCGATGAATCGTCTTGGTTGTCGTCGCGCTCGAACTCTGCTTTTTCCTGCTTCAATTCATTAGCTGTTGCGTCTGTGTCTCGCGTCGCTTCTCCGGCGCCTTCATGTTGTTCTTCTTGTAAAATATCTTCGGCATTAACTTCATTTGTCTCCTCTCCAGCTTCTGGTAACAATATCTCCTCCACTTCACGATTTAGTTGTAGCTCTTCCAACTGTTTGTCGACGTTCTCAATAACATAATCTCCTTCTTGATTCGCTCGCTCGAATATCTCTACTTGTTCTTCGGGTCATAGTTTTCCGCTCCACGGTTGATCTTCGCATACTCATCCATAGCTTTGTTCATGTTCACTTCATACACCTGTTCTGGATCATAGTCTTCTAAATAGCCGTTCGTGTCATCGAGAACTCGCTGTCCAATTCTGAACTCCAATAATGGCTCTCTTTGATGTTCGACATTCTCCACATTATATTCCTTATCATGCAGTCCATTGAGATAACTTATCACGATGACTGGCACTTATCATGTCTGGCAATACTGTTAACTTGTCGCTCTTCACGACATTCTTAGTATCTAAGTGAACTACCCGCCTTTTCGCATCGTAGTCTTCTGCTTCGTACAAGGCTATGGCACCACGGGCTCTAGGGTCCATGCAGTTGTCCCCATTTTTGTATCTGCTTGGCAACAATCTCCAAAAGTAGCTTGTATCACCTTTCCGTAGTTGATCTTGACTCCACTGTAACATTCCCACGCAGTTGGTCCAAAGTTGTTGACTGATGTAAGTTCCAGGTTGATACGCTTGGTCACATAATAAACTATAGATTCAAGAATTTTTTGCATAATCTGTACGGCAGTGTGTTGATGACAGCCCGACATCTCTCTTTGATCATCCGGATTCGCCTTTCCACCTCAACTATCTGTTGCCCACTCCTACTGAAGCTTGCTCAATCGATTCATTTCCGAATAGGTTGTTCATACAAGTCAGTCCACTCTCTGAGTCCACTTTCGCTCTTGTGATCTGAAAACCTTTCTTCTTGATGTTGGCGATCTGGCCGTATATCTTCTTCCACAGGTGAGGCACGCTCCTACTGTCAATCCTCATGGTCATCAGCAAGCTTTGTGGTGATACCAATATTACTATTAATGCTATCTCGCAAACATACATGATGTCGATACTCATAACTTGATCTTGCTTACTATGCCCTATAAGTCTAACAGGCACAACAGGTTTCAATTTCGAGTGCGTATGCTTAGTACCTTTGATCAGACCTACGGGCTTACCGTAAATACTCAGTGCTTCTACAGTCACGTCGCAATTGGTCAGTACTCCGCCGCTAATCATCCTCTTAATGAAAGCTTCAGATGAATACCCCAATTGCTTGAACATGTCCATTGCTGCATCAGCTCTCTGTATCTCACGCTTAGAGTATAGCTTAAGGTTATCACTGACAGTGATTACTAACGCATAATCATTGTTCGACATGCTATATACGTACACACCGCACTTACGTTCGAACTGGTATACATTACCTCCTCGAGTCATCTGGACTCTGAACACATCATCATCAGCCTCTTGCCACACTGCCCATGCGTTGTTCCTTGAGACGGCCGTATGACACCACCACGTTGGCAATACTTCTATCTGACACGTACATATCACCGAACAACGTTCTACCACGCACACTCGAATGCAATGGTTTCTAGTTATCGGTTAGACCATATATCTCTATCATCTCATTGTCATCATACAGGTCGTAAACGTGATCATTATTTCTGATTATACTAACACCAGCACCGGTGTTAATCACCACGTCATTCTCTGTCAGACTACTGACAGCTGCAAGTACAGTGGGACTTACCGTGCGGCCTACCTCTGAATAGTCTTTGTCCAGATGTTCGGTGGCAGTCGCTACATCCATCTTATCGTCATTCACAGTGTCGCACATATCTCCAGCGCTCAACAAGTCATCAGGTACTATCGCTATCGCATTCACGTAGCGTACCTTGCTCTTATCTTCTGTCCCTTTCTCTGACTTGGTATGCTTGTCCTTGACCGCGTCCTCAGATTGGTCTTGGTCACCTCTGTCCGGGCAGTCACTTGCCCAATGCGATGGACTCTGACAAATAGCACATGGTCTTTCAGCGGAAGGTCCCCAGCGCCTCTTACCTCTGCCACTGGTCGGCTTGCTGGCTCTGGCTCTGCCTCTGCCTCTTCTTCTATCTCGGATGGGTCCTCTCCCGCGTCCTCGCTCGCTTCTGTCTCCTCTTGCATCGGCGATGAAGACTCGGTACAGTCCTCGATCCTTTCGACGTTCCACTACGTAGTTACTTGCTAACTCACAAGCTGCGTCAAGGTTCTCCACGCGATTGTACTAGTCCTTCCAAAGTTCATGATACCTTCGCATGTCTAGCTTGCAGATGAAGTCTATTGCAAGTGCTGGCTCGTGCAGGACATGTTCTGCTAAAGCGCGCTACGCAGCTATTTTGTCGTCGTAACGCTGCCTAAATTGTACGATTGACTCATTTAATTGTCGTCTACACTTGTTAAATGCCTCACGTGCCTCCAACTTGGTCTATCATTGTCGATACCGATTCTCGTTAGATGAGTCGTCACAATTCTGCGGGTTAATTCGAGTGGATCTCCTGCTGCGTCGAGTTCCCTCCAAATCGGCATCTGCTTGACTTTATCCAGGGATTCCTGGCTCAGCTGCCCTTTAATCAGCGCATATACCTTTGGTTTGTCCGATTCCAGCTTCTCTTGCTTCTCCAAGCGTATGATCATTAGTTTCTTTACCTCGTTCTTCTTTAAACCGAATGGGTCTCTTCGTTTTGTCAGCTCTTCAGGGTCGTAGTCTACTTATGGGTATTCTGGGTACTCCATAAGGGTGAAAATATTTGCGATGTCTTCATACTCTTGCCTTACATAGGTCTCGATTGCCTGCCTGAAATTGATTAGGTTACGTTCACTCTCCACCTGGTTCTCACTAGCTGGCAGTCTCAGCAATGATAGTGATGGTATAGCTCGTGTTCGGTCATTAACGTTGCTATAACTAGAACTGTCACCTTTCTATTTGTAGTCTCCATGTGCTCGACCCGAAGCACAAGCATGCCCATGAGCGCCTTTCTTCCTTCCGTCATTTTTATCCGCAGAATGCTTATCTGTCATCTGTTGTCTATTTAAATTGTATAGAAAAATCCAACTCTAGCTCGGTACCAAGAAATGTCAATCAAAACAAATCAACAAGACCGCAATTATAATTAATGCAATGCATTACATCAGTATCCAGCATATCAAGATATTCAATAGTATATTCTCTAGCTCATATCATTGTGATATGTGACGAGAAACTTCAAACTAATTTAATTACAGCAGTTACAATATCTCAGTTTTATTCAATTTTAAATTTTACTTAAGTCTCAATTATTGTCCACATAGCATTGCAACAATTTTTGGTTTGGCTTTGATCAGGAAATCTTGGTGAGCCGAGGTAACTGACGATTGTACAACGCTACAATAAAAAACGGTAAGTAAAACATTACCATAACGCTGATTTGACAATTGACTATTATCTCATCACACTGATCCCGAAAAACGTCGCACTTTAAGATTTGTAGTATCTTCATGAATTTCAAGTGTTATCCTGTCACACATCAACCACGTATTATTTCTAAACCAGAGCGGAGGGCTTTGAGGCCCACGACGTAGTCGGACCGGGGAGGGGACTGGTTTAGATTTCCCATTTTCATATTTTGATATAATAACTCATTTAACCTGCCACAGAGGTCTATGAAGGATAATGAAGGTCGATGGTATTCGATGTCGTTGTCAAACTAAAACCGTAGTGTCTCCTCGCAGGATGTAACTCTAAAACAATCAGGGTGACGGAGGACATTTAGTACTGGTGTGGATTGTGACTCAATTATTGCCCTTCATATTTGTGCGATATCGTCGCGGAATAAAAATATGGAGGGCTATTTCCAAACAAGAAACCTGAAGAGGGGAAGTTGGTATGTGAATAATTGAGATTTGGAGTTGAATTCCCTTGTGGCCCAAAGCTGAATTGTTACTCAAAATTAAATTGGCCGAAAGTCGCGCCCAGGCATGCTTGTCCACAGGAAACTTATTAAGACTGAGCAGGCCGCAGGCCTGATTTTACTTCGCCTATAGGAATACCCTTGGATTCCTTTCTTGACTTTCAATATCTTAGATAGGCTGGACGAAAATGTTTTGCAGGTTGCAATTTTCCATCTTGGAGCTTACGCTAAAACCCGCAAGCGGGGTCACCTGTACGCTTTTGAGGGCCTAGATGACGTTGACCTAGAGCCTTTAAGTAAATTCTGGGGCAAACTACTCAGAAGCCGAGTATTAAAATACGATATACGGAAACGTGCACTTAGTAGAGGAGGCGAAGAAGGGCACGATATAACACAACACGTTTCATACACGATTCATAAACTTGTTAATTAAAACAGAAGAAAATATATTCACTGCGCATGTGTTTTGTATAAACATCATTGGGTCAAGAATAGCAGTTTTGGAAAAATGTGACTTCAACTCGCTCAAACAGTTGTAGAAAATCGCAGTAAAAGATAGACTCTCAAGATACCGTGTTTGTCATCCCTTTCAAACGCTGTTTACAGTCCTTTCGAGATATAGTCCAAGTTTATGAACTTTGCAACTAGAGCAAGGCTTAGGAACAATTCACGCAAGATTGTGGTACTTGTTAGACAATTAGAGTAGCAGTAAACCTCTGTCCTCATAGAGCATAAGAACGGATCCTTTTCTTCAGGTTTTACTCTAATACCGCTTTGGTCGTATCAGCTAATCTTCTGACAGGTTGCGGACTTCGGTTGTTGGTTTGGTACACCGATGAAAGCCTCCTAATTGACAAAAGAACGCGGTTCGGCAACAGAACTCTTTGATAATCAAGAATAAAGGGACCATTAAATAAGAGTGAAAGAGGAAAAGAATCTCGTATGAGAATATTCTCTACACGTGCACGAGCACCACATCTTTATCCCTCAAGGGCTGTTCTTGGCAAAAGTCCTAAACCCTCAGATAAGCACAGCGTAAAGCATCAAAATAATTACGCTCACACACCTAACCCCTTCATCTTTCTCGCATAGGCACGATCATTCGTCAAAGTCCTCCCCCAACCAATTTTGATCAGGCCTTACACCTG
>VKHC01000275.1:0-13949 GCA_015143735.1 Synura sp. LO234KE | reverse complement strand
CGCATGCCTTTGGCGCGACGCAGCAAGGCATAGGCCGAGGATCGACTAGGGGGGCGAGGAGTAGAGGAGCGCATACGACAAATCGACTACAAATGGTGGACAATCGTCAGCGGCAGTAAGTGATTATTATCAAAATTTACTGAATAATAGAGGTAATGGATTCAGATTATTTGGGAATGATGAAAGAATTAGGGAGCGAATTCTACGCAGAAAGCGGTAACAGGAAGATATGATACCTGCATCAAGAAATGACAACTAATCGTAAGAAACAAGGAATTTTGGGGAACTTAGACTTTGCAAATAATGCCAGTGTTTACGTCGTAGAAATTCATATTACGCTCGCGTATATTAAAACAAAATGTTTGTAGTGAGTTCTTTCCCCTCCCCAGCTCGGTCACGGACGGAGCTCGCCAGTTGGTTCATGGGGGCTCCAAATTATGAGACATTCTGCGTAGGAGTTCAGTCTCTTGGCTGTCTAGAAGAATTAAGCGGAATGATCATCAAAGAAAAATTATAAAACCGTTTCTAAAGTAAATCAGCAACTATCCCCTTTGTACCCATCCACAGGCTAGTCCCGCAACTGAGTAAAACATGTGGAAAAGGCAAGCGCCGAAGCAGTGGTGAAAATTTCTATAGCAGTTTGGATTGTTTTTTCATCGAGAGATTCTTCATGGCATCACTCTTCTTATTCATTAATCTATCTATATACGATTTAGTGGTAATTCCCCCACCAAGATTAGTACGAGAGGAGCTCCCCCCCAAAAGACGCGTGACGAAGCGTTCGCCCCCATACAGTACCGTTAGGGGGTGATACGAGAGCAGAATGGCGTAAGGTAAAACACGGACGAAATAGGAGCACGAGGGATTACTGAGAGACGTACGGTCACGCCCCCTCATGCATGCGGCTACTGTAAGTCAAGAGGAAAGCAACGGTAAGCAGCATTGCTATCAATTCTCCAGATAAAGCCCTCGTCGCAGCCGTCAGCTACAGAAAGTGATTCTCCGGGTGGCGATGAAGGATTCAGAGCTGGATGAGGAACAGAGCTCAAACAAGACTAAGCAGATTTGGCTGTCCACCTTCTCGGTGCCTTAGAAAACAGACTTGCTGTGGAAGCCAAGACAGAGGGACTGCACATCAGGTTCCATAGGTTGGATATGATGAAATACTATCCTCTGACTTTTCGCCAATAAACAAGTTTTGCGCCCGCTAGCTGCTTAAGTTGAGAACATCAGCCCTCGCGCTTGAGAAGCTAGGGCACTATTCACTTCAAGATGATGTTGTCTGACGTTTACTGCGTTTCATAAGCGGTGATGGCGGTACAGGAACCTCCTGCAAAGTCAAAGGGCTGGTCCTGTCAAGATATTTGGTTTGTAATTTACTTTTCTTGCAAATGAAAAATTATGGCCTGGGAGCCTTTATCCATCGTTCCAAAGCTGATAGCTAAAGTTAAAATTAACGCCACCGTAAAATTATCGCAGACGTAAATTAACGCCGAACTGGAACTCTTCTGGTTTTGGAAGCCAGAGAGCTAAGTTTGACGCTGCGCAGGGCGATACGCTGTAAGCTAGTATTGTTGCGGGCACCGAACCAAATTTGTGGTTCTTCAGGAGAATCAATATTACCCTGACGATTGAGCATACTAGACAAAGTAAAAGAAAAGGCTCTGGGGACGTTTGATGTCTCCGATGCTAAAACTTCTACCGCGCCTAAATTCGAAGACGCTGGATCGTCTAACATTTGAGATTCAAATCAATTGAGAAGTCCCACTTAGACGCCCCGAGGTGCAGCTGGAAGAGTAATTGTTAAGTGCATGTTGCACATACTCTTGAAAGGCCGGTTCATAGCGCTGCTTCCAAGATTCCTGAATAAGAGTCAGGTGACTAGGACCATGCTTCTTCTGTACTTGCAAAGCTTTAGATTCTACAATTAATTTTTGAAAGGTAAAGCTGATAAGTTTGTTCGCTACAAAATGGAACTTGAGACGCTGGACCACTACTTTAGACCTTGAAGGAGATATTGGCTCCCATCTTGACCGAATATTGTGGAGAAAAGCTGGCATCTTGAATGTTATTAGGGTGACTTTGATGAAATCTATGAGGATCCCGAACCTGAAACAATATTGCTCATATCTATTTTGGTAGAAATTTAGAGCTCGTGTCTTCATCGTGCTTTACGTTTGGGTGACTAGTGAACACGCTGAGCTGCGGAAGCTTTTTGCTCCGCCGAGGGTACCGTAAGGCACATTCCTGCGAAAACGTCACTGAAGTCAAAAAACGGCACTGATTACAAATAGCAATAACATTTTCAATTTAAAGAGTTACGAAAAACCCTTTTATCACAGTAATCTATATGACTAGGAGAACGTTTTGTATAGACAGTTAATTTCTTCATTGCAAACTTCAACTTGAAGTTGAAGTTTCCGGTAACCAAACTTCAACTTAACGTTGAAGTTTCAAAATTTCTTTAACAAGGAAGAATCGATGCTCCTTAAAGCGATAAAGAGTTTGCGTATATGTAGAGGTCATGAAACCGCATAGGTGGTAAAAAATTCAAATTCTAAGGTCAAAAAAACACAGAAACGTCGATTTTCGCCCCCCCCTCGGATAATATCTTGTCTTATAGGATTCGCTAACGCATGAATATTATCAAATACTGCATACAACATAAGGATACATCAACGGAAACAGATTGGAGGTTTATGGGTTGATTATCGGTGAGTTATAGCATCTGGAAAGTGCATTATGACGTTTTTTGGGGCCTGCCGCCACGACAATTGTTGAAGCAAATGCTTTTTCAACACAGGGAAACATTCTCGTAATATTATACTATTATGTGGAAAATTATTTGGCGGTGAACAGACTATATACGATCGAGTTTTGGTGACAAGAATGTGCCTTCGTCCCTCACTCGATGTGCCAATGTCTGCCATCTCCCCCCAAGGCGTCCACCCTGGGTTTTGGGTCTATCTGATCTCATGTGGTGGAAAGGGAATGAGTGCATGACGAAACAATGTTCCCCCCCTCTCCTGTCGGACCTCCCTCCCCTCTATCGCCCTCTCTTGAGCTCGCCCCTCCTACACAGCTGGATTCCTCTACGAGTTTTACCTCTCCTTGTATGGGGACCTAGTTCAATCGGATATCTTAGCAGGGACGTCAGAACGGCGGCTTCCCGAACCGGCCATTTCCTCACAGTTTTGTACATGTTGCAGAAGGAAGCAGTGAGACGCCGCTATCAGCAGGAAATCTGAGAGATTGGCAGCGACCCGGCAGTGGTTTGCTCTCCAATGCTCCGAAGCCGCCCGAGCGAGGGCCGCGACTCTAGCAGAGGATGAGAGGGGGTCGGTGCGAGACGCGCCCCCAAGCCAGTTAATAGAATTCGTGAATGCGAAGGGCCATCTGGGACCCTGGGAGATTTTAGAACCACGTAGTTAGCAAGGAGGTCCGCCTGCCCATACCCCTCGTGGGATTTGCCAATCTGGCTCATTTGGGTGCTTTGCATTATATGCCTGTGATGTTTTGCTAGGCTAAGTTTACGTTTCAAACAAACAGATGACTCCGATCTGTGAATGCGCCTACCCGACCCTTCTTTGATCCGTGTCCCCCCTCGGCGGCTCACTTCAACGAGGTGATGGAGTGACTGCATAAACTTTTCTGCTTGTATTCGACAGTCTTCACAACCTACTACGGGTAATCTTCCCCTCCCAAAGAGTACATTCTAGCCTCACCTCCTCAGACCTGTGGGTATGTTTTTTGTGCACGGGTATTACTCCACCACAATTCCAAGCAGGGGACGACGGAGTGTTCTTACTCAGTAAATGCGATCACCTGTCCTTATTTCTTACTGAACGCTTTTCCATTGGTTTTCTCCGTGAGGATCGATCATGGCGTGCACACTTTCATAGGACTTCAACTCTAGTTCCGCTGGAGGCGCGAATCCAGTCACTACGATCGATTCAAGCGCAACGTTTCCGAGATGCCAATCGATCCTTGCGTTCCGACCCCTCTATCTGGGAGCAAATCACTCCTCAGTATGCTTCCGAGGTGTTGAACAAGAGACTCGCAGCCAATATGAAGAACTCCTCCACGCAAGGCACTGAATCATTTGACGTTGCGTTGTTGCAACGATAGAGGGTAGCAGCGAACACTTACATCGTCCTTCGCTGTGCCCCCCACCTCTCCCTGTCCAGAGCCGCCAAGTGTTGAATGAGGCACTGGCTTTATACTCCCTGGACACTGAACTCAAGCAGAAATTTATTCCAAAGATCCTTTGCTAGTTCGCTCCCCCGCCGATCATTGGATCTGTCTTTGCAATTGGAGCTCGGCTCAGCTCGAGACCTCCTCGCAGATGCACTCCCTCGTAAGGGCGCAGCTGCGACTATTGACGCTGTCCTCACTGACTTCAGTAGCCATCTTGTTTATAGGATAGCTGGCATCTCGGAGACGAGGAAACAAGGCAAATATTTGGAAACGGATTTACAATCCGCGGAGCCAGTCTTTCTGCAATACCACCAGCGCAAGTTCAAGCCGTATCAACCTCGTCCTGCTGCTTCACCCAACGGGTCCTATGGTGTCAGCCTTGGACATGTCCCTGGTTTCCACACTTTCTGGAACGAGGCCCATTTTCAAACTATTGGAGTGCGGAGCGGTATCAAGCGCTTCAAGATGAGGCAACACGCGGAGAACTTTGTCATATGAGAGTTATCACTCCTGGTCAACTTCTCCTCCCCTCACCTGTGGCCACCATGTACACTGCGATGGCTCGACGTCTAGGGCGCTCAACTCTGCCAATTCGGGAGTGCTCGTGTAGTTAAGGACCGGATAGATGCAGACTGGATCGGGGCCCAGTGACCTATCAGCAACACTGGCGAGCACAGTGCCTTGTACTATGCACTCCAGTGGATAACCTCAATCCGGTTTCCGGACATATTATGGTTTATCGCAACTTTAGCATCCTTACCGACAATGAATATTGTGTCCGTTTCTTTGCGGACAACCCGGTCAAAGGGCAGTGCAACAAAGACCTCATCCGTCTAATTCGCAGAGGGCTGGCCCTGGTGCAGCTCGACGACAACGTTTTCATAGGCTGGACCAAAGTACATTCCTCTGCAACCCCTGAAGTGCCTGAGAAGGCGGGTGCTGACCGCCTGGCGCCCGCGGGTGTACTGTTCCTCCGAGGAAGGGCTGGTCGGGCGTTTCAAGGCGCGTTCTCCTCTAGATCGTCGCAGGAGCCCCGCTCACTAGTGCGCATCACTCATCTACAGTTGATTAGCGCTGTGAATTATAGACTTGCTGGTTTTTATCGTAGTCGTCGTTCCCTCTGGCCGCCCACCCTACGGCTTTCCGCGGAGTCAGGTGATATAGTCGGGGACAGACTGTCAACTCCGAGGGCGTTCACTCGGGTCTCTCCACGCGGTCACGGGACGTGCCTATATTGGTTCATAGAGAGTAGGTAGATTTAGTAAATGATGAATGTGTCTCTCAAATGATCTGCAATTTTCATCAGTCGTTGAATTGACTAAACCAAATACACGATTTTTGAAAGAAACAAACTAACAAGACGAAGGATTTTGAACAAGAAAGCGTTTTCGCTTTTGCTTGAGGTGTGTGGAACTTGTCAAAACACACTTCTTCTATAACTATAGGAGGCGTCGGAGTAATTTTGAACTTGAAATGGTCTCTTAAGGTCTCCAGAGCGCCCTTATTTCTTACGCATTAGAACCGAAGTGGCGAATAATGTGCAGTCAGCTTACGAAGAGGGAAGTAGAATCGAACGGGTGAAAACCACACGCAAGGCGAAAGAACCGCAAATTCCACTAAACTTACTATTCTCTACGTGCCAAGTGGCCCCAAGCCATTCGACCGAATAGAGAGCTCCGGCTGATTGCATACGGATTCAAAGTTTAGTCACCGACAATATCACCCTACCCCACCGACAAACAATACGCTAGACTTTTTGCAGCGGCGACTAACAACCGCAATGCGATATAGGGTTTGACATAATGTGAACAATATGCACGGGAAGACTTGGACCACGATTTCCTCGATAGAGCCAACCATAATGTGAACAATATGCACGGGAAGACTTGGACCACGATTTCTTGGATAGAGCCAAAGCTTGACGTCATAGTTAGCCCATTCTGTTGGCAAGTAACAAAAAAAAGGACACATAGCACGCGAGCGTAACAGTGCTTGGGATGAAATCTCCATCCCGCGTATTTGCAAGGCTGCGACATGTGTGGTGATACACGCGTTGGGCAAAAACAGCAGATCATCTCAGGCATGGCAGCTGCACTCCTGCGGTGATGTACATATTTCAAACTACTCAGAATGTTTTTCCGCAGCGCATACACACTTATTATGTATAGCGGCGGGAAAGGTGGCAATCGGAGAACATGATCAAGATTTACCTGGCCTGCATAAATTTCCGGGTAACACAATAATATGGCGCATCAAAATTTAATCTGATGTGAGAATCGAATAAATTTCTTGATTCTTATATTACTTCGTATTCTAGAATTCTCGATTTTGAACTTTCTGAGGAGTTTGAAGCACAGCATCATAAAGCGGATAGAGTTTTTTTGAGTTCATGGCGAGTCGCTCTGCACATTCCTCTTTTTCTCGTCGAGTCCTCTCAATGCTGTCTCGTTGAGTTCAACAGCTCCTATGTTAGAGTATGCCCCTTGTTCATTCGCACTGCTCTTCAATACAAGCAGCTGGCGCCCATTATCTCGGAATTAAGTCTAAAAGAGGATAAGATGCTCTATGTCTTCAAAATAATTTCACGGATCTTCAGGTATATTCAAGAGTGGTGCTTGGAGATTTCTCCGAACAAGATGATAACGAGCAAATTGAAAAGTTCTTGTCAGATATCGGTGAAGAGACGCACTTGAGACTCCGTCATCAAGCCGCTGTAGGCCGAGGAGACTGGCATTACAATTGATACACGGGCAAGTAATCTCCCGATTGGGGCGCAGAACCATGTCCCAGGAGGCGCTGCCCTAGCAGAACAGCGGGAGAGTCTCTTCCTTCAGTACAACTAGAGATTCCCCGCGTGGCGCGGGTGTTCTCACCCCACGCCATGCACGTGCCCTCTGTTTGTCGTGATCGAGATGTATGCAAGGGCTGCTCCTTTGTAAGCATTAGGACGGCGTAGACCAAATTTTTCTGCGTAGCTTACGCGGCTCATCATCGCATCAGCTCTCCTCGTATGCGCCGGCTTCCAAGCCGAGACGATCTATTTGTAGACATCCCCAGCACTGCTGGGGCGCCATGCTCCGGTTGCTTTCCCACTCATGTTTCAACATGACAAAATGGTAATGTTGACCGGTGGGGATATTAGTGTCGCATTCTACCATTGTACATTACATTCTAACAACTTGGCTAGAGCTCTCTACTCGGTCATGGGGCTTGCCAGGCAGTCGATACAACGAAAATGTTATTATCTGTTTGAAAATAACTAACTACAAGAATATCGGGTAACATCGGGGCACCTTCTGCGAGTTTAATCCATCCATACTTGAGATTTTGCGAAAAAATATTTTCTCACTCCAGATAAATCTTGTGCTTTAAGTAAAGCATCTTTAAAAATGCAAGTTTACAAAACATCATCACCTTAAAGATTTTGAACAACCTGATCCATCACGATGCTTCAACAATAATTAAAAATATTAGTATTTAATATTAACCGCCCATGTTAGGATTATCGATATTATGGCGAGAATATGAGGCAACCAATTTTTACTTAATCTTTTATGTTAACACTTAAAAGAATTTTCATACACTATTAATCCACGTACGTGCTTATGAACGGGCGGTGAGCTAGAAAACACAAGTGAGTAATAAGTTGCTATCATGTATCATGATGGCATTTATTTAGTGATGTAAAAGGAGGAAAAAGTACTAGGGGGTACGGAGAAAGATAGGATTACCAAAGGTAAACTTTTAAAAAATTACTAATGAATATTTAACAAATATTTAACGTAAGAAATATTCTGAGTCGTGCACACAATAAATCTAGCGGAATCGCACAACAGAAAAAACAATACACTGAGGAAGTTATGATTCTTCTTCGGACTCTTAATAACTTCCTTTGTGAGCTTAGTACGTTTTTGAACCCAGTCCTTACAGGGAAGAACCTTTACTAGTACAGGTAAATCCCCCACGAATGCAATCGCAATATTGCTTTTTTTTCGGGTCTTGTATAAATTTTGGGTGTCGTTCGTTCAGGGGTGCACTCTTCCAAGATGTCTCCTCCTCGGTTGACATTTGTTTATTCGATGCCATGTAGTCCTAACTTGGAGTAGTGGGTGAGTTTCGAAAAGCTTGGTACTATTCACATGCGGGGGTAGCCAGTAGTCGATTTTGTTTACTTCTTTCAATAATAAAGATTACGATTAGATTTTGGTACAGTATGAGCGAGCAATTTCAAACTTTGTTATAACTTTCATTTTATTATAACCTTCAAATCCCGGCCCGGCGCTACTCGACAACCATCTCAACGACATCCTCGTTACGGGATTCACCACCTTTCCCTTCTGAGAAAACTAACGGTTCCGACGGGGACGTTAAACCAATCCCTTTTATGGTGAAATCACCAAGACGCAATACATTAGAGACCACCCCTTCGAATCCACTTTCCTTGAACTCCTCCCACCCCAGCGTAGACGACTTCATCCCCAGATAAGCAGTGCAAGTCTGTAAGTCCCGGGCTGTGCCCACGTCTACACGGTCGTTCCCCTCGTATACAGCCTGACCCTTAGACGCGGTTCGAACAGATCCAAAGAACTTCTCGATATTCACCTGAGACTTAGGCTGGCACGGGGCCGTTCTGAAGATTCCCACACTCGCGTCCACATCTTTGGCTTGCCCCACCGACGGACTCTTCTCCGCCCCCTCTCCTAGCAAAGCATCAATCACTGTGCAGGGCACCGTCTCCACCCGCATATCCGGCAATGTAGATTGGCCCTTTCCCATAGTAGTGGGGAACAATTTGGAGAGTGTCGTCACCGTGTCAGTTAATTCTTTTTCCTTCCGCTTCTTGGGTACCGTCTTTTCAGGTGTAAACTGAATTTCAGGGAGCTGCAGAGTACAGACACAATCGAATGGTTCAGCGTGGATACCTATTTTTCACAGCACACTAGTCCCTTACCTCAAGGTCGAGTCTTTGTAACAATTCCCTATCCGTGACCTGCCAACGGTGGGACCCGTGACCGGTGTCAGACCTGCCCTTCATCGCCATGGCACCAACTTTCAACTTGATTTGTCGCTTGGGTACATGTGGGTACACCTTCCTCAGCTCCTCTATGATATAAGGTATCCCGTGTTTCTGTCCGTGAACCAGTTGAATCAGAGCGACTAACTCGTCATTGCTGAACTGAAAGGTCGAGCACGGCTGTCCAGTCAGTGGAGCCACAACTTTATTAACTGCCTTCTCGGCGGGTGGTCCCGAGGGCAGGAGGGCGACGGCGTTGCCGGAGGGTGCGACCGGATCAGGACAGGCGTGCACAACGGTGCCGTACCGCATCAGATTGGTTGGATCAGCCTGCTGCTCTCCGGTGAACTGCTCCAGGGTTCCCTGAGGAGTGTAACGGAAGGCAGGTCCTTTGAGCCCTGTCCCTGTCACGAGGTAGGGTCCGCAAATCTCCCTCCCACTGGGCACGCGGTGGTCCGGGACAGTCCTGTCCTCATCCGGGTCCGCCTCACTACCGAGGTCGTTATCGCGCAGACAGAAGTCGTCGAACACCAACTCGTCGCCGTCGTCCTCCTCTTCGTCCCCAACCGACACATCAATATCTTCCCCTGACGACACATATGCAGTGAGGTGACAGGTGAGGTCGAAGACTAGACCGGCTCTGCGGACCCTCCCCTCCGTTCGACACCAGCCTCTCACCATCCGCGGGGTCCTCCTCCTCCCACTCCGCCTCACTGTCGTACTCGTAGTCGAACAGCGACTTGTCCATGGCTAACGGGCGACGGCCAGAAAGGACGGAACTGCGCTTACTGAAGGTTCCCCTGCCAGGAGTCGATTATTAAAATTTATAAATTATAAGGCATTGATAGTGCGTTGAGATATGACAAGGACCGACATCAGACTGGCAGTCTCTAGTACCAGTACGGCGGGCGATGGTCGGAGTGGAAGAGCAGGAGTCGCATCCGGCCGTCCACTGTAACGTCCTTCAGTTCGATCCTCCCCCCGCGTCCAACGTCGGCGAAGGACTCGCTCGGCCGCTCGACTGAAACTTCAAGAGCCTTGCGTTGTCGCCGGACCGAGTAAGTTCTGCATGTGCGCGCGAGATATAACGACCCGCGCAGCAGTTACAGGGATGTAGAGACAGGGTGGGCCACATCTAACATAACGCCCTTCATCCTCCCAACTGCGCTCTTCACCTTCGCTTCAGCAGTGCCCGGAGACCCTCTGTGGAGGAGGCCTGAGAGCTCAAGCCGCGTAAGAAGGATTCTCCGCTTTTCTTCTGCTCCCCAACACACTCCTTCTCGCTAGACTGTTCCATCGCAATGAACGGCCCTCGAGCCGCAGCCGCCTGGTCCATTCGCTCGAATAGCTCGTTCGACTCCGGCTCTCCGGCGGTTAGGGTGGGCGACACCAAGTCTGTCACTGCCTGAGGACTAGTGCCGGATCCGCCAGCCATCTCAGTGATCTTGACAAGCGCGCCCAGGCCACCACTCTCTCGCTGAGAGCAGCGGGTTGCGAATGTGCCGGGTCCCGGTTTGATAACCAGAAAGCTCTCCATAAACTTCCTTTCCTTCTCAAGGGCCTTTCCTTGCAACGCCGCCTTCTCTTTCTCTTCTTTCGCCTTCTGTTCCCTCTCCAGCCTCACCTCCTCTCTCTTCCTCTTCGCCTCCTCATCCCTCGCTCTGAGACGAGCTTCCTTCAGTTCCTGCTTTCTTTCCTTGTCTAACTTGTCGTGTGTCTTCTTTCGCTCTATCTCCTCACGCTTCATCTTGGCTTTCTCAACCTCAACCATAGCTTTTGAAGCTATCTCCTCGTATCGATCTAGTTCTGTCTTATAATCTGTGGAATCTTGTTTTGCCGTTAGGAGATAGTGAGAAAGTTTTGCGTTTGCTTTTATCGCGCGACCGTAACGGGCACGCATCATACGAACATCCTTCACAATACTCTGACAAATAGGTGACAGATTTGTTATTTGAAACACTTCCCAACGCCAAAGAGCTAATTCCTCTGTATCCGAATAAGTGGTTCCGGATTTATCCACACGTTCCCCATATGCCTTCCGCTCTGCCACAAGCTTTATCTCCTCACCAAGGTAAACAGGATCAAATAACTTAGACGTGCTTGTTCCTACGCTTAATTCAGTAGAATTGCATAATAAATCGCTTGATTGCTCGCGCTCAGAAATCCAACTTTGATTAATTTTCTTTGAAGCGTATTCTTGAAGCTCTACTAAAGGACGAGAGCTACCCTGGACTAATCTACAGAGGAATTCTTTAAGCAGCTCTTTGCATTTTAGAACATTTTCGTCGTCAGACGAATCCATTCCGTTGTTGTCGTACGCTTCCCGAGATCGATGCAACTCCACGAGTTTACCTTCGAGTTCAACCTCATTATCATCGCTCTCAGAACTACTGTAAAATCAGATTGGATTAATTCATTCCAATAAAACGCACAAAGTCAGCGCACCTTTCTTGAAGCGAGAGTTCTTTAACTAGGGCACTCTGCCTCTCGGCTAACAAGTCAACTTTTTTCCGAACCTCTGGATCCAACGATTCTATAATCTCTTCCAATGACCGCTTATCAAGCGCAGAAAGCTTTTCATTGCGCTTACGCTTCTCATTACGCTGCATTTGTCGTAATCGTTATGACGGTATTTTAAATTTTGAAAATAATCCTTGTGACCTGGTCACCCCCGCACGTTTGCCTCATCTAACGAAAAATAAAAGTTTAGACTAATGCCGATCTACGTTGAGTATAGCAGAACCTCACGCTGGCGTTACCAAGTACTGCGCATGCACTGTCTTGGAATTTCATGTTTAGAATATCCAGTGTCCTCCTTATCCAAGGACTGTAGTCAGATTTAGAGTCTCCACACATACTTTCCGTTGAGCAGCAGCCAGATAGTCAATAATCTCCTAAGCTCCAGCGCTGGACCCAACGAGTGAAGGCTAATTCCATGTTCTTCTTTCTACAATCGCGTTTATAATATAATTACGATTAAAGATTTTGTTTGCTATGAGTATTTTTTTGGTCGGGAAATTGTCTGCTATGATAATTATTTCAATTATTGAGAGACGTGCTCTCTCAATGAAGCGATTGTCTTGGATTATTCCATTTGATGCTCTCAATTAATTTTAAAAAGTCACTGTGTTGGTTTTGAACAACTAAGATTGGATGCGTGCATTCAGCTATTCTTATTCATCTGATCATCCAGTCACGCTGCAAGTTTGCCTAGGGCTGCTCGTATATGGCCATCCATGTAATTGATGCATGTTGTGAATACCTACCTGATTTGGTCATCAGTCCTTGTAACGACCGTGAATTCAGAACTTGTGCAAACTTCTCTTCCTATTCACGACAGACCCTCTGAAATATGTTTTTGGGGCGAATTCAGTGATATAAAGATTAGTGAAAATGTCATCACTAGATCCTGCAAGCGATGAAAATCTTGAGAGATGGCAGTAACCAAGGTAAATTCCTAACAGTTTCTGCCACTCCAGCCGAATAGCATCAGGATACCATCTTACCGGATGAGGATAGTGGTAACCATGCCTTGCGTCTAATCGCGAGACGCTATGCTACCGGTTGGCTGGTTTAAACGGGAGATTCTAGCGTTCGTGGCTGCGCCGATGCGACATTTCCGGGAGGGGGGGACGACCACGCCTGGTGCCCGCAAAACGCTATATTCACCATGCCCAATCAAGGGAGGGCGGCAATCCGCAGGAATCCGTCTCAGAATATCGGCGTCGGGAACTGAAGCGGCGTTGAAGTGGTTCGCTGGCCCGGGCAGTGCAGCGCGGTGATGGAAGGAGTTGTAGCTGTCGGAGGGAGATGCGTCAGACCCGTTGCATGGACGAAAACCTCGCTATGGAGATTCCTCACAGTAGATTACCCACCGTAGCGCATGGTATACCGCACTCTGCACTGAATGTTTCGGGTGTCCAGATAACGCCATACCGTCTGTTGAAGGACTCCGTGGTCGGGCAACTAGTGGTCGGCCTAGACATTGAGACTCCGTATTCTCCACCGTTGAATCGCTGGCCCCACGTGGAGCAAAACCTACGTTGAACAACGCTGTGTGCAATGCAGGGAAGAATGTTGTCCTGCCGGTTGGCAAAATGCAACATATTCTTTGATATGTTGGGTTTGCGCGCCTCTGCTTTCAATTTCTCGAGGGTCGGCTTACTTCTACGACGCATCGACCCCCGAAATAGATGGACCACTTAGAAGAAAGTGTTTAAGCGCTGGTTCATCGTCACGCGGAATCATGCTTATGTTGGGATTAGTACTAGGACGGAAAGCGAGGCTATCTCTTACACATATAGCGCCTGACTGCGGGTCTTTCACGAGCGTCACATAAGTCATTCGCCTGTTATAATAAAATTAATGTGTGGACGGAGGCAGCAGACTGCGATAGAAGAAATACCTTGGATTTGTGCTGAATAGATTATAGTGGTTGCCCAGGTACTTTGAGTTGATTAACTATCTAGAAGGGAGGTACTGCTCAGGGAGATGGAGAGAATAGATAATTAATCGCGATCAGACAATAAACTCACACCCCGAAAGAGAACAACTGTTCACAACATCGTCTAGAGCTCTACGGACGATTGGAGGAAACTCCAACAAGGAATGATGTTTCACTTGTAAGCTTCAAGGGACTGTGTAACTTTCATTATCAAATCAAACTTCTAGCAAATAAAAAAATTATGCGTGAGCGATTAGTCATGTCAGTGCATAGAATACACCAGTGTGTCGTACA
>VKHC01000274.1:0-13964 GCA_015143735.1 Synura sp. LO234KE | reverse complement strand
AATGGAAACAGATTGGAGGTTTATGGGTAGATAATCGGTGAGTTATAGCACCTGGAAAGTGCAGAATGACGTTTTTTGGGGCCTGCCGCCACGACAATCGTTAAAGCAAATGCATTTTCAACACAGGAAAACATTCTCATAACGATTATTATACTATCATATATTGTGGAAAATTGTTTGGCGGTGAATAGACTATATACGATCGAGTTTTGGTGACAAATATATTCGTTCCATCCCCGGGATCCCACCGCCTCAAGATGTTGGGTTTGCGGAACTCTTTATCATTCCAGGGTGAAGGTTTGTTTGCTCGAATCGCCATTTTCTTTCTGAACAAAGATCCTTTAACGAATCGGAAGAAAACTTGACTTAGTCATCTGCTCCTATGAAGATATCTGTGGCTCTCGCGCTCTGATGGGGAGGATCCAAAATATTGCTCAAACTATTGTTATCAGGTTCACCGCCACTGGGTTGTTGATGCACAGGACTATCGGTCATGATATGGGCGCTTTATCAATGAGCACTTTGATCCCCGTCGCGTGAACTCTCGTATTGTCTTTCTTAAGCGTGAGAGGAGGTTAGTAGTTGTCGCTATTTCAGGCATTCATATCGCCTTCGGTAGAGAATTCTACACGAGCTATTGCCTTCAGTACTAGGTCGATTTCCTCCGTACGCTGGATCACACTACCCAGTTGGCGATTCTTCGTCAGTATGAGGATGCTCTCACCCCCTGATTGCTTCATTACGCGGGCATCACCATACATGGCGAAATGTTATCTCAAATTCCCCCATTATTACAACGTTCCTGCTATTTACTCCGCCATTTCAGCGGAGAGCTTAATATTTCTTGAATAGGGTCTCCGTTACCTTTGGTGGATTATTGTGCCTAGGTTTTCCATAAAGTGATGCACGTTTACCTTTCCGATGGACTGCACCTCTCCTGAACGTCGACGCATTCTCCGGGAAACTACTTCAAACTCTGGATTCTCCCGAGTGGTATTATGCCTGTGAACCAGATGGAAGCTGTGGAGCTCAACTGGGGCGCTTATTTCGACTTCGCTCTGGTAAACGCTGGGATGTAAATCTCTCTCGGTGCACTCAGGCTAGTCGGTCTTATCTTCGGTTTATCGGCGACAACAGGATTACCTCACGGTGATTACAGCCGTTCAGTTCTTTCTCGAGACTCCTTGTTCTCCAGCGTTGGAGGAAAAGCTTCGCCTCTGGATCGCTGGACTCCAAAAGAGCCAGCATTCCCTCCTTCTTGCCGACTCGGGCAGATTCTTCCTCACCAAGTGGTCACTGAACTCCTTTTGCCTGGATCTCTGGCCTCGTTCTATGCAGAACTGGAACCGGAGGAATTAGGTGTGTTCATAGACTTTCGTCCCTCCCGCCATAATCAACCATGGTCCCAACTTGTGACTGACTATCGCTTTCCAGACCGTAGCCATCTTTTCACCCTTGCGGAGCTTCAAAAGTACCCTAGAGGGGGGCATTACTTCCTGATTCCTCTCCAGACCCCGTCTTCTCTACACTTTGATTGTGCTGTTGACGCATTGCTCACGGCAATCATGCCTTTGGTCTCGAGTTCGGTCGTAGATTCTGCTTTCTCATCCCCTGTAAAGGATCAAGCAATTGAGGAGGAGCAACTTGTTTCCCCTTCTCCACATCTGACCACTGTGGTTCAACGGGATCCGGGCCCTCCGCTCCACCGCCCGTTTACCCAGTTAGACAGTGTACGTGTCACCCTCTTATCGGACGATGGCACAGACTCCGTTGGGCGGAACTGCCTGGTCTCCCTATCTGGTTCGTTCCCTGTGGTACCTATACCTGCACCTTTGGATGCATGTCTGGATGGTCCTTTGCCTGTGCGGGCTCTACTGCTAGCCTGTTAAATATGCATCTCGGATCCAACACGGTGGATCCCTCCTCCAGTCGTCACCCCATCTCCGGCTCCTCCTCGGGTTTTCCCTCCATCGCCTAGTGATCTTACTGTTGCTCTGGCTCAACCCTGAGGCGCAATTTCGTACGGGCAAGGAGTGGTATCTCCTTCTTTAACCCGAACGGCCTCTGGAGCCGCTCTTAAAACAGTCAGCCCTTGCTTACGTTGGGCGGTTCTCAATCACTCTTCACGGCGTATTTGAGCACGTTACCCTCTGACTCGGAAACTGTGTTCACTCTGCGGAAACGCATGGAGGTACTTCTGGCGTTCCACTGGCAACGTGAGCTCTGTGTACCAACGGAATTGGTCAATGGGGACAACCATCGCTATGTTGCTCCTTCCCGTCAAAACAAGTTGTATCTTCGACGTATAAGTGGACTGAATCTTCCTCGTGCTCCTAGCATTCTTGAGTTCTATCAACGAAGAAAATCCCCCCGGGATCATACGGTTCTTGCCTATCTTCTCTGGGGGATCTATGGGGGTTTAATCCAGGTGATTGACTGTGTCACTCATACCAACACAGGGTATTTGGTCGCGTTGCCTTCCCGGCTTGATAGTCCTCGTCGTATGCCGATTATCCTCTTCGGTTATCGTGGATATGTCTGTGGTTTGTCTTTGCCCCTCTATGGCCTGTATCTGGGGGGTGTACAGCATTCCACTTCCTTCACCCCATGCCCTTTTCCACAGGATCCCATGGAGGTTCCCCCTTGGAAAGAGATATTTTTGATGCGCCTTCCCTTGATGATTTTTTTCGTCACGTTCCTGATGCGTTTGAGTTTGCACTTGGAGGCACGTCCCAACTGGATGACTTCCGCCTTATCTACTTACATGTCAATGGGATGGATGGTTTCAATGCAATGCTACTACACGCTGTGGACATATTGGTCCTTATCGATGCTGGCATAGATGACGCCCAGCATCGGTTTAATCTCACCGAAATTCATGCTAAACTGGGCCAACGTGCCAAGCTGCTCTCGTCCCATCCCACGTTTCCGTCTTCCCCTCACTCGGATCATCCTTCCCGGGTAGGGAGAAACGCATTAATTCTTAATGTTGGAGCGGTAAGTTTTTTCTTCATACCTCAGATGACTCCAACCAGTGCCTAGTCGACTCTATTACTATTACGGTCCCCTCTGGTGTACTTCGGGTACTAGCTACTTACTGGCCCTATCTGCCGTCCACGGTTCTTCCGGACTCCGCCGACAATAAACTGTATACGTGGACTCAACGGTATCTCAGCTCACGGGAAGGTACTCAATCGTCTCGACAGTACGTGCGTCAAACGATCAAGACGATGGCCTTATCGCATATGCGCCACCCGAGTAATCATGTTATTCTGGGTGGTGACTTTAACAGCAGCTGGCGGGGTAGCCGTCTCGAAGGAGGAGGCTATAGTGAACCTTCTGCAATACTGGGCTCGGGATGGAGGGTGGCGTTCCTAGCGAGATTACCTCCATGACTTATCGTCGCCAATCACTCGCCCCTCACCACGACTTACGTCAGGCACGGAAATCGATTATGTACTCACAGTGAGCTCTCACTACCGACTGTCGAGGCAGTTCTGGTGCTGGTACGGGGTCAGCCTGGATTGGACTATCTGATCATCTTCCGTTACTGGTCACCTATTCCATTCTTTCTGAGCAACTACCCGTGCCTCGCTTCAGCCTCTGGAGGAAAACATCGGATTCAATATCTTCGCAAAATCAACCCCTCAAACCCTCTACCTATTGATTTCCAGGCTGGGTTTGACACACGGTTCTCCTTACAGTCTCCCCTTACTCCAGCCCTTGCGGAGATGCATCTAGCCTCCTTGTGAGCTCCAACGCCCTCTTTATCTCAGTTCTTGTCGCTCATACTTACTCATAACTCTTAATGAAGAACTTAAGAAGTCAAACTCGATTCTAGTCACTAACTAGCTTTGCACAAATTAAGAAATTCTTTAAGAAAGCAAGAATCTGATAATAAGTTATGAAGGAAAGTAAAATACGTCAGCATTCCAAAAGAATAAGAATAGAATATGATTTTACGTCAGATAACATTCATCAGAAAGATTCATATCAACTGCTACCAGTTCAATTTTGGGAAAATGCGACAAACTACTACGAATTAGAAACTTTCAGAAACCTTTTATGCCTTGATTCCATTTACAGCTCGATGTAGATATGCACCAATAAGATTATCTCGTACCGCCAAAACGCGGTGTTGAAGCCAAATTTTAGAACAGTAGAATAGGCCTAGAATTAGAAGTTCCAATTGGTACAACTTCAATTCGGTGAAGAGTAGAATATATTGCAAGCAAAATGATGGAAAAGGTGCGTTATTTCGTGAGAACTTTCTCTCAACAAAATTAGGCAGTTTTGACAAACGTCGAAATTGCTCTGCTTGCGTTCGTCATTGTATATATTGAGTGCCCCAAGAACAGTTAGAAAATTTTAAAACTGCTTCAGGACCGGATATGCATGTCTTAAATTCTTTTGCGCACCTAATATTATTTTCATTTAATTCTGCCTCTGGATTTATACATTTATCTCGTTGCATCGAGAAATTTGATGCTTTCTCCTTGCACCTGTCGCTTAAATTACCTGACAACTTCGAATTAAAACATTTGTCATTGAGAGATGTATTGGTTGATAAATTAATTGCAGCTTTGAGTATTTCTACTGTTGCAACAATAACTCTGCCTAAATTATGTGCCTCAGATTCTAATGATCTCGACCAGGTTGTGGATAAAAAATCCGGGTTTAAAATCGGTGTTTTTCCAGGTTGGATAACGATACCAAGAAAGTTGCCGACGCCAACTTTGTCTAAGTATCAAATTGAAGAAATACTGCTGGTGGCAACTAATTTCGCCGAAGGTGCATCGCTTAGCGTCACTCGACTGAACGCCAAACAACTTTTGAAGGACTTCGATATCGATTGGTGGTTCGCGCCGTTGGAAAAATATTCAGATGTTGGTTCTCCTAATCTCATCGCGGAGTTGTTAGTTCTTCAGAGACAAAGTGATTTTGAGAAAAAGAGCACGCCTAGCGAGCTATTGGGAGTTGTCCTGCTTGGGAATGAATTGGACTTCTCATTCAAAACGCCTATAGCGGAAGGTGTCTTCAGACAAACTCAAGTGAAATCATTTTTCAAAGACGGGGAAATTGTATCTTTGTGGATATCTGGTTTGTCGAGTTTGTTTGATAGCGACTACTCTAATCAGATAAAACGTATAGCCGATTCCTTCGCCGTTACATAATTTCTCTTATTGAATTTAAATACCGCCTGCTTAGGAAGTAGGCAACTTTCCTTTCATCCACTGTTCCATTATTTAGTTTGTTATATCACAATCTCAGTCGATGAAATTGAATGTAGGCTGTTACTTGAAAATCTTACTGTTTATTACGGCGAGGAAAATTAGAAGACTAACATAAGTGAGACAAAGCCGCACCCCCCGCCGAAAAAACCACTCCCCATGTACCAACTGGCAAGCCCCGTGACCAAGTGGGGAGCTCCGGGTGCCTATACCCGGATGTGCCATTTATTCCCGAAAGATGTCCCCGGAACCCACAGGGATCAGAACAATGGTAGCAGGAGGGATGTCGCGATACACTCGAGCGACACGTAAAATTATGTCCCGATGAGGGGCAGAGAGATGAAAGGCAAAATGGGATGGGCACAGGACTCGCGAGGGAGAACGATGGTGCTGCTGTCGCCGACGAGGGTCTGAGAGGCCACGCGAGGAGCGTCGCCGAGGGGGACCGAAGGGGGACCCGTTGCCGCTCCGGTTGAGCTAGTTCTGCCTCTGGCAGCTAGATGGTCCGCTGTAGCGTTACCCACCGCCTCAGGCGTAGCAAGGCCCGCGTGGGCTTTGGCCCAGGAGATGGCAAGGTCGCGGTGGCTGCGGATGGCAGTGAGAAGGCACCGCACCCACTGAATGAGAGGCTTGTTGCGTCGAGGCTTGATGGAGTTTTCCGAAGAGTCGTACGCAATACTCGCGGTCGGTGATGAGGTTGATGCGCCACCGGACCACAGGAGAGGAGGTCCGGTTCACATCTCGAACCCATTGGAGAGGGCGGAAAAACGCGCTGATCTCTCCGGTGTTGCCCGTGGGACGGGGGGGCACCAATACAGTTCGAATCAGTGCAATCGGTGACCACAGAGCCCCAAAGAGAAGTGGAGGGGTTTTGGGGTCTGGTGACAAAGCACCAGGGTCCAGGGAGGCTGAGCCATCCGTGTGCATGAAAACGTCCGAAGAGTAGAAGGGAGTTTGGCCTAGGTTCGTCGGCTGAGCGATATACTTCTCAGCTTTTTGACGCGATTTGAATCTCTCAGAGTTACTCCGTATGCCTATGGTGTGCGGCTTGGCCTCTTTCCAGGAGGTATAGGCACCTGGGCCGTGACCTCACCGGACACCGCCGTAGAATACTTTTTAGGTTCCCTGATCGGGCGGTTCGTACTTGCGCTGCAGGGCCCGAAGGGTTATCGCGTCCGCCTCGGCACTGTTTTCTACGGCTTCGATATATTTAGATGCTTCCTGGCTTCCGAGATCGCGTCAATACGTGGGACGAGGGTGCAAGAGAAGTCAAGCAGATCCGCTTCAATGGCCTCATGCGTATAGTCATCGTGACAGTCGGGTGATGAGCAGAGCGAGCAAGTGGGGAGGGTCATTCGCTCGAGGGAGGTAGTGGCTACCTTGGATGAATTGTGATCCACTGTTCAGTGCCGCTCATGAAGAAGCTTCTCGTAGTGGCTTCGGGAGCCTTAAGGAAGGCAGGGCAGGTCAAGGACTTTGGAGAGGCAAAGCTCATGGTCACGTCTTCCCAGATGGGAGGGTCAAGGCGCTGCGCGCGATTGTGGTCCCTGGCGCGCTGAGCATGGATACGGCGGAGGCACTGGACCCGTTGCTCGATCGGGACCAGTAGGGGTCCCCCGTGAGGAGGTCCCGCCAGGACCAGGAATCGAGGAGCGCTCCTACTGGGAAGTAGTAGGTGAGGGATGATTCGTGAAGGAGAGCTTCTGGAGGGAGGAGGCCGCCTGTGGCGAAAGACAGTTGGACGATTGAGTGATGCTTGAGTGAACGTAGGACTGAGCCAGGTGCATTCCGAGCTCCGTAAGAGCGCAACCGTCGGGGAGGGTTGGGGCTGGTGCAGTATGCTGAAGAGATACGAGCGGGGAAAGTAGGAGCTGAATCTTGGCGTGAAGCCACTCCGTGACCTCGCTGGAGAATGTGCTCGGGGGAGACCGGAGGGACTTTACCAGAGCAGGGTCCGCAAGTGGAGGACTAGGAGGGTGTCTGCCAAGGGAGCTCGATGCTCCCATGAGGCTCTGAGGCCCATGAGGAGGACCACTTGAGACTTAGGGCGAGCTTGGGTTCTGTCCAACTTGTCGCAAAAAAGGTTGGAAGTCCACGAGACATGGTCAGCAGTGTGCAGGAGAGACAACCACAGTTGATGCACGCCGTGGTTGACCGCTTGATGGAGGGGGGAGCACCCCGTGTTTGAGTAGAACGCCAGGTAGACGTGGGTGGTTCGGGACCCCTCGAAGGAGAGGGACAGACCGGGTTTGGGGAGGGTTAGGTGGGTCGCCGGGCCAAAGTGGCCCATATATGACGGGGGACGAAAGGGCACCGAGCGGAAGATTGCTACATTATGGGGGAAGGCGTCCAAGGAGGAAAAAGCTCCGGGGGTAGCTCCATACGGGGTGTCCTTTGGAGGTGACCAGAGTGAGGAGAGTCGCGCAGGCAGCAAGCGTACCAAAGATCTCTGGGAACCAGTCGTGGGATGCCATAGAGCCGTGGTACACTTGAGGCCTCGACGGGTTGCAAATGATGGTCCCGATTGGGGGCGATGTCGCAGAGGCTAGGAGTTGCTATCGTCAATATAGGACAGTGAGCAGGTATCCCCACGCTGTGGGTGAGAGGTTGGTGAACATAACTAGTGTAATTGTGCTAGAGCCAGCGAGAAAGCTGTCGGAGGAGAAATGCAAAGCTTGCCCGGGGAGGAGGGGGACAGCGGTGTCAAGTGCAAGTGTATGAAGAGCCCCCTGAAGAGCTTCTGACCGTTAACTTCACGCCGGGACAAGAGGGAGAAGAAAATGTCCCAAGTAATCAGGTCATCATTCGTGGAGAGAAGAAACGCGTGCAGGCATTTCAAATTCGAAGGGGACCACTTGTGTCGCGGACTAGGTGAGCCCACCAAGGACTGATGAGGGGGGTTAGACACGCTTGATCGGTTGGGGGGTCTCTGTTTGGTAAGACACGCGTTGCCTTTCCAACCACAGGCAATGAGGCTGGAGACCCGGTAACCGGGTCGTATGAGCTGGGGAGTGATGGCGGGGGGGAAACGATGGCCCCTGCGGATAAGAGAGTCAGCCGCCCACATTCTTGGTCAAGGTGAATTTCGGTAGCAAAGATTTTGTCGAACGCTTCACACTGGTCCAAAGACCAGGAAGAGAGCGCTCCCACGTAGGCGCCCCGGTTGTTAAGGCACTTGGAGATGACAACGTTGACTGCCCGAGCAAAGGTTTCATAATGGAGATTGCACGAATAGCCACGATCAGCTTCTGCTTCATAGCTGTAAAGGAAGTGGAGTCTGCTGGGTTTATGGGGTATTCCCCCTCTAAACATTTGAAGGTACCTTCGGACTTCAGGTAGACGGGTTGTGGGATCCAGCCAGGGGCATGAACAAAGACATATTTATGGAGTGGGTCTGTAAGTGCTATTGGGGCGCCAGACCGGGCAAGTGGAACGCCCGACGTTTGTGCGAGGCGATCGAGAGGTTGAAAACCATGGCGTAGGTGGAGATGAGGTTCGACCTACTAGTGTGAACCTAAAGGACTGGAGATCATCAGCAAAGGCCTCGCGCTATATATGCAGAGATCGATCGGGACGACAAAAGAGGAAGTAGTGTTACGAAGAGGGTGTCTACTCCAGCATCGTCAAGAGGTCGTCGAAACTGCAAGCCAGGTGAAGGGGCTGTGAATGTCACCGTTAAAGGAGAGGGGTTGGACGCAATCAATCACTTCAATATCCCATAGCTCCAGGGTATAGGGGGTGCGGACAATTGTGTTACCCGCATCGTCCTGGTGGATGAGCCAGTGGGCGATATCATTAGGAACTCCAAGGCGCTGCCAGCAGAGGAGAATGAGTGGCTTGGATACAGAGTCGAAGGCCTTCTTCATGTCTTAGGAGCAGCCGTAGAGAGAGCGTCGGTCGTCCCAGGCCGTCTTTGGGAGCACGATATTTGCGGCCCTCTATGGGATCCGTATCCAGCGGCGCGTGGGTATTTGTCCACTTCCGAAGCGATTGCACAAATGGGGGTAATACTGTCCAGGAGTAGGGAAAAACCGTCGCGTCCCTCACTTTCCACGGCGGCACTTCTCCAGAGGTTTGGGGTCAGCCACGAGAATATTTTCTTTGCGCGTTGCGATGTGGATAGACACCCGATCGAGGATTTGTTGGGCTTTCTGCCATGCAGGTTTGCGCGAAGAAGTTTAAACGTGCTGAGAGCCGCGAGACGAAGACTGTAAATATTTGAGACATTCTGGTTGCGCCACTCTTAAGGGGTGAGGCCGGTGCTATGAATTTACTGTAATCTCGCATGACAAAGCGGGGCATTCCTCTGGAGGCCTCTCCGGGCTCCAATACAAACACGTTCAGAACTTATCCCCCGACATCTGGTCTCCGAAGCCTATAATTGCCTTGTCACCATGCGGACCCAAAATCATACCTCGGATGCTTGGAAGTGGTAATGGCTTGTTCCTATCCCGAAGGGAACTTCGGACAAGATTCAAGACATGAGACCTGTGCTTATAGAGGTACTTCGAAAGTTGTGAACAGGACTTATAGTCAAGCGAATTACGACGTTCCTCCAGAAGTATGGAGTTCTTTCTCTTAACCAACATGGATATCTCCCGAAGCGTCGCACAGACACAGCAAATCATCAATTCTTCACGGCTCCTTTGACGATTTTTGCAGGCACTACTCCTCCCTAAACATTCCCATCACTGATGGCGACTGACCCGATACATAGCAAGTGCGTCTGGCAGACGCTGCGGACGTTCCCTCGGCGCGAGCGGGTCCAGGCGGACCTTCAAAATCTCCTCACGGCCCCTCCCTTTTTGGGGGACGGACGGAAGCAACTTACATGAAGTGAGCGGGCCTGACTGTACGAGCGGGCGAACCGATGACGGGACCCCCGTGCAAGGAGACCACTGTAAGATGCCACCACTGGACAGTGGCCAGACATACCGAGCCAGAGCCCTGCCGCAGAGCCCGTGTCATATTGGTAAGGGGTCATGGAGGGGCTTGTGTGAAGGATGTGATCATCTCAGTCCCCTCCAGAAGGTTGGAAGACGGCCTGGTGATGAATACCACGGGGTCATGGGCAGGATCGGAAGGACGGGAGCAATAACGTATGGCTTCAGCCCAGTCTCGGAGTGGTGCCGAGTAGCCAACCCCTTCAGAGCGACCATCCCAGCAGCAATTGAAGTCACCCCTCGACACATGTCGGTGCATCCAAAGCTGGATGGTGGATTGGACGTACAAGAGTGGAGAATCGGTGGACTTGGCTGACTTAAGGCATGAAGTCAGGCGATGATAAAGTCCACGCCGGATCCTCTCTTCTGCTTCTTCGGTTGAGCCACTGGAAAGCGGGGACGTTATCGGCCAGTGGGTTGCAAGGATTTGGAGGCGACCTCGGGTTGTGCCCATAATGGCTTCGTCTGCCCATAATGAAATAGACCAGCGAAGGCCCCCAGCGATCATTGATGATGATGACGCTGCTGCCAACCTTAATAGAGCCGGTGCCATCGGTGGAGGTGGAGGTGAAGGTGGAGCTCGGGGAGACGAGGCTGATTGGAACTCATTCACACAGCAAGAGTGACGCAAGAGGTTAAAGACGATAAACACATGTCGACTCACAAACATCATTTCCGATTAACTCTTTTCCGTTGGTTACCTAGAATATCATAAGGCCCCAAGCTACATTACACGCTCCTAATATGGGTTTAATGAGGGTCGTGAGCTCTTCCAAGCAAAGGAAGATTGTGCTTCAGAACTTGGTTAGTTGTAAAACAGATGAATTACCCCATGTCAAGACTCCGTTCATTCTAATATGAAAATTAGGACATCCCCAAACAAACTGCTAAGCGCGACAGTCAGGCATAGGACGTATTTATCGTTGACCACTCTGGTATTAAAGCTTCACGGAAAACGTTACAGTTTCGGGTGGTGAATAAGATGAAACATGGCAACCTTATGCTGATCCAAGACATAATACTAAATTACACGAATACCTTCGCGCACACAAGATTGATTATTGATACCTGTACATGATAAATGATTCCAAAAGTACTTCATGAGTTGTAAAACTCATCAAGAAGGAAGAGGGAGTGTGCCATGTACATGCGTTTTATAATATCTTGACGAGCTACTTATCACTCATGGGTGATAAGTGCCTTCCTAAGATACAAATTTACATCTGCTTTTATGTACTAGTCCACAATCGACTTGAGATAAAGACCTATATAAGTCTTGCTGATAATTAAGCTGAGCGTTTTGACATTTTGGATTCTGCTATCTTAACCAAGATAGCTATGTATTTTTTTTAAGATATACTTAGCTTAGAGAAAAACATGCGAACAAATCAATCACTAAGCACCCATATGAGCCAAATTGGTGGAGCATCGAAATGTTTCTTTCTTTTTTACCAGATTGTTTTGTCCGATAACAAAAAGTAAGAAATCATATAATAAGAAAGTTAAACGATAAATATAAAAACAACTTCTATTTTCCTTGAGCTTGATTTTGAAACGTTTCGATCAATAAATTAATATTATTTAGGGATCTATATTAGTGCTTCTTGGTTATGCTATCCGTGGGAAGCTTATCCGCGGGAAGCTTGTCCGTAGGAAGCTAATCCGGTGTCAGAACTGACAAACTTATGCATATTGCTGTTTTGAATATAAAATAGTAGTTCACTTGCATTTTAAATATACAAAGATCAAGGAGGCGTGCTTTTCTAATAGCTCGCCTACTTCACGAGAAACATGCTTGGTATTATCTAGGTCCAGCTGAGCATCACTAGCTCACGAAATGATGCAATAAACTTTACTTATCTTTAAACGTTAAAGACTCAAAGCGCTATCTGCTCAAGAAGAATTATTGTCAATTTTTTCTAATTGCTTATGATGAGTACTGTTATTATTCCCTTCTAATACACTAATAAATCCACCTACAGTCATCAGGGAAGTCTTGAATCACAAGCCAGCATCCTCATTCTTAATATTAGCTGTAGAAAATGAATATTTTTCTGTTATAATCTCATTTTGCTGTATGTGCTTAAGTATACTTGGGACCTACTAGTGTTCAAAATATGAGGCACGTGGTAATTATTGGCCTGCAGCTTTTTTTTTTAACGTAAAACTTAGTTATTGGCCTGCAGCTGTGACTGCTAAGGATTTTCAACGATGTGCTGCTATAGGATTAACTTTCTTGTTTTCTAGCCTCGCAGGTTTTGGACTTCCATCGAAGCCTTGTAGATAAGAAACTTGTTATTCAACAGCAACAATCACAGATTATTCTTACTTGAACTTAGGTGTGGACATGCATATGGCGCTAGCCTGGAGGATCAAAATGAGGCAAGATGTGATGGTAGCTTCGTCAGGGTCTGCATAACACAATTTGTTTGATTCTTTTACAACTGTGCTCTCCTATACGGTAAGAAACGAACGAAGTATCCATGAAAGTGTCCGCTAAAGTGTGGTGTTATGACGTACTATAGGAATGCTATTATAAAACTTTAAAATTTAAAGTAAAATTTTGAGTTCTAAGGTATTACTTAGTACGTCGCTGAAGCAAAACTTTTATTTTTTTCAGTTTTCCTATCTATAGTACTCGCTAAAGTTTTACTAAAGTACAAGAAACTTGAGCCTTCACGAGATGAGACTCTAGGAGGCTTTAAAGTAATAATTTAGAGCACTTTAGGCGGTACTCTAACGGTACAATAGGAACACTTTCTATTAGCGTAAATCTTTTTCTGCACTTTTTTGCTTTATAATCTAGCCTTGCTCAATTCTCCAAAGTACCGGAGATATTATTTTTTTATGAGCTCATATTGCTTTAATGAGCTTTTATTTATTTATTAATATTGCTAAATAACTGCAAACACGTTTATCATGAGAACAACATTAAATCGGCGGTCGACAAACGTCCACGATATAAAGTCAATAGAGTCCCACAGCGGGTGTTAAAAATTAAAATTTCTTTTGCCTGTGCTATTAACAGGCTAGTTAATATTAGTCTTCAACTTTTCCGAGTGAACTTTGAAACCTATAGGAAACATGACCCCTGTAATTTTTTTAAACCTTAACGGCAGCGCAGAGATCCGGGTCGAAGCCAGGGACCCTAGGAGCTTTTTCTGGAAAAAGTACGAGTTCATTGCATTCAGTGCTGCAGGTCTTCACGAAGGCTCAAATCGCGGCGAATATCTAGGAACTTTTAGCTCATCTTTAGTATACATATCTGGTTTTGGACACTGGAGGAATAAACTACGAACCTAAACTCTGCATAAAAATGATTTGGCGCTAATCCTTTGCTATTTCATTCTCCAATATCCAACTCTTCAGGAAATCAGTTTGATACATACAACTTAAATCCTAATCCCGCTACAAGTCTCAATTTTGAAGATGAATCTGTTAATATGGCACTGAGTAGGAATATTTCAGCAAAAATCAAGGACTTCCTTCTGAGATCGTAGACACACACTGGAACTCTTCCTGTTTCGATTTATAAACGGAGCGTATTGGATTGGAATTGTACATTGCTGTTCTCGCTCTCGTCGGGATAGCTCGTCACTTTGAGCAGCAGCGCGACTCTTCGACTTGTTTCTGCAAAAGGAAGACGACTGTTGATTGCACTTTTAAAGCAACACACTCACCAGGGGATGCGTTGCTGTTCATATTGGAAGGCGAAACCGACCCGCTGGACTCTTCTGCGTGGTATTAGTCACCTTCGGCAGAGGCAGCCTGCCTGTTGCTCGACGATTTT